>JAUJYZ010000058.1:22500-117500 GCA_033675265.1 Actinostola sp. cb2023
CGGTGACGAATCATCATAAGACTGAAATACTGGAGATGCTTGTGACGATATCATTGAAATTGCACGTCCACGACTCTCTTCTTTGCGCCACGTCGCTTGTTGATTACTGCTACCATCACTTAAGCCATCAACGTGTTTGGCTCGATCAAGCATCGAACTGATTGTTTTTCTAGTCAGTTCTGGCTCTAATCTAACTTTTCCTTGGCCATACCTTGCTCTGAACTCTCTTTGAAATATGTTGACTGTTTTTACATCATTATTGACGAATCTAACATCATTTACTTTGAATGCCCTTGATGGCGGTGTAGAGTTGTTGTACTCTTCAACGACATCAAACATAATCTTTGCGCACACTTTCTTGGACATGCCGTTTATACCAGAGCTAATAGCTGGAAAAGCGATGGACTTGAAGCCATATTTCTCTGCTTGCTGTAGACTTGCCATACACGCCTTGCCCAAAAGAGCTTTGTCATTATCTTTATCGTTGCCACTCCAATTTGGACCTACCGCATGGATGACCATCTTACAGTTTAGGTTCCCAGAATGGGTAATAATTGCCTCGCCTGTTTTAATTTCACCTTTAGCAAAGACTATTCTTCTGCATTCATCTTGTATTGGTGAGCCACCTTTAGATACAATTGCCTTTGCAACCCCTGCGTCATGACTGAGGTGTTGGTTTGCAGCGTTAACTATTGCATCACTGTTCTCGTCTGTGATGTCTCCTCTGTAGACTGACACCTTTACATACCCTGATAGAAACATGTAATAAATATCAGTCAGTGATAGCAGCCGTATTAATGGAGAATGCATCCTCCAAACACTGAAGTAAATCAACGTAAGATGTCACGTGATACAACACATACCTAAGTCATGTTCAAGTTTCTGGCTTGAATCATCATCATCGTCATCATATTCACTGTGATCATCAGTCTCACTGTTGCCATCGTCCAAGTTATCTTTACCATTATCATTTGTATCATCATCAACATCAACATCATCATCATCAGTCTGATCGTCTGATCTTGGATCCAGTCTCTTTATCTTGATTTTGCCCTCGAGTATTTGTAGAATTTCTTCAATTGTTGTCAATTCCCCCAAAATCTGCCAGCTTTGTCTATCAGGAGCTCTCTCTAACGTCACAGGAAACATCTTGTTGATTTCCAGTACAGCTTTCCGCAGCTCCTTCATTTGCTGCTCGTCGACCAAAGCAAACTTCATACACGTCATCATGTCCTTGGTCGCTTTGTCATGATGAGTTTCCTGACTCACGATCTCAACATCTTTGGTGCTCTTTTGGCGACGTTTTTCATGGACAGATGCTTTCTCTATTTCGATGAATTTGTTTTTCCTTTCAGTAAACACTTTCTTTATCCCTTCCTCTACTTCATTTCTTCTTGAATGAGTCTCGATAACTTTTCGCTCCTGATCACTTGTTGTTTGGCGATTGACGACTCGTCGAGTTCTTATACTATCGTTGGATTGAGAGAGAAGCTGACAAAGAATACCGTGGCACTTGACTATTTGTTCATAGGAACCTGACATCACAAACGTTCCATCGCTCAGTCCCTCCACGCATTCGACATTGATCACTTTCTGTACTCTGGCAACCATAGCACGCGTATCTTGCACAGAAAGGTTGATCGTGTCTGGCTCAATCTTTGCTGATAATTTGGAGAAAACCTTTGAAAATAAACAACATCTTTTAAGAACAAAATATAAAGATTTAGAGTTAAAAATATATAAACGTAATGATGCATGTCCTATCGGACAACCAACGCAGTCTCACCAGTCACGAAGAAGACCGTGTAACTTGTCACGGGTCAATCATGGCGACTATTAAATTGTAAATCACGTTGCAAGCAAGTTATGACTGACATTTTTCACATGCAACTCCTGCCTTGTGGGTACCCTGTGTCCCCTGTGACATGATATTACTTACTTGGATGTGATTAACCAAGTCTTGATAAGGACATGGTTGTACGGCTAGCGTCACGCCATTTATTTGATGTTCTTTGCCTTGAACACTGGTCACATCTTGCAACAATAAACACACATTCAACATGTTACAACATTGCTTTCCTGACGTGAGAAAAAGGTTTCCATGGAAACCGTTTCGGTGATACTCGCATATATTGAGGGTCTTGGGTCACCCCAAATATTTTGCTTTCATTACATCTCCCAGTTCAGGTTGATTGTACATCCCCTAGTTGTTCAAAGAAATACTAGCGCTCCAGTGGCGAATCCATCAGGATTAAAAAAAAAGGGGGGGGGGGGGGGGGGGGAGTTCCAGAAACGCTATCTTTTAAGGACAAACCATAATTTCAATTTCATTCTAGTTAGCGTAAAGAACGTGATTGGTTTCACAAAGGGGGGTTCCATACAACCACCCCTGGATCCAATACTGAGTACAAAACACTACTTACTACATTTACTGACAACCCATAATTTCAACTTCATTCTACTTAGCGTAAATTAAATAACATGATCGGCTTCACAAAGGGAGGTTCCATGGAACCACCCCTGGATCTGCCACTGCGCTCTCCTTTTGATAAAGGAGAAAAGCTGATGCTGTATTTATCCCGTAGGATAAAGATAGCGCGCTGTCCTCTCTTCGAACATCCGAGTTTCAGGCTAATATCATGAATAATCATATGCATTAAAACAGTGAATATAAATAACATACATTTCTTGTTATCAAACGTTACGAGTGCAGATTGACTCGGTCCATGAAGAACTACATTGTCGATGTCACCGCCACCATTCTTACGAGACTGGAAGTGCATAACAATCTCATCCTTGTCGACTGTCGATGGCAAGCAACTTACAATAATGCTACGCGATGCGATACTCTCATCCACAGCCAGGGTACTCATGGAATGTAGATCGTCCATCACTTGGAAGGCAGGCTAAGAAGATACATAAACCAAACCAATGAACAGATTGAAAAACGAAACAAAAGCTTGACCGGAAATGCAAATAAGCATCAAACTCATCGGGGAATCCCCTAATTCTGGGAATCCCGGCTTGATGATGTAATGCCATTCTATCTGTTTATTTTTAATTGAAGATGATCTTGCTAATTTCCATACTTTATAATGTTGAAATTCCTGAATCCCTTCTGAGCTGAAATCATTTCAATTTTGCTTTCTATGACGGCATGTCAGATCTTTCGATTTTCTGTTGCCATAATTCTGTGTAGTCAAAGGGGATATTTACGTAATAAAATTTCCCCAAACTGCAAAGTACAACATTCCTTAATAAAATATACATAAGATCTTATTCAGTAACCAGCTGCAAGAAACACTGGGGGACGGGGGTTTCCCCGAATCGTGTCACGCTATGTCACGCTGGCCCCAGTCCTACCGAGTACTGGTTCGACTTCCAGGAATTCAGGTTCTTGGAACGATCTCCAGATGCTAGCAAAGCGATGGAGAAGAGCAAGAAGAGTCTTGCCGTTCCTGCCAGTAGTAAAGCAGCCTCACTAACCGATGAACAAGCATCACGTAGTGTTGTTATATCGAATATACCGTCAGGGATAGATCATGGCAAACTTTATATTCATTTTCAAAAGCAATGCAATGGCGGCGGAGAAATCGATGAGTTGGGGTTGGTATTGTTAGAGGATGGCAATGCTATTCTTACATATGAACAGACGAAAGGTTTGTATGGAGATGTTGAAGTCTATTACATTCTTCTTGATTAAAGCTTTATACGGTAGTATTAAAATCTTTACATTTATAAACCTTATTTCCGGTTAGGACAAGCTTTCACTTTCGTGTGCACAACTACGTTACTGTGTAGGGTGGGGTACGGCATGTATGTGTCACACCCGGACTATGAACGAGAAATGCGTTTTAAAACTAAACTAGACGCTCACTGAGCGTTCACTTGGCGGATGGGATGATCAGCTGGAACTCCTAGCCAAGCGCTTTCCACAGTCGACAATACCAGCTCAGAATGGGTATAAAACTTAAACAGCAAAAATACAATCGAAAATCATCCTTATATAGATTTTATGGAACTTAATTCAGAAAATAGTGCAGAAAATAGTTAGAACGGAACTAAATATAGGCATTGCAGCGTGACTTTAACAAACGGTCACTCGTTAATTGCGTGACTGTACTCGCTAGAACATGCATGTAGATTTTCTCTTCTATTTTGACGATATTCGACCATGGAACTATTGTAAATATAGCCAAGAACTAAAGCTTAATAGTTGATCTTTAATCTGTCAGTAACTGTAAAATTCTGTATTTTAATTTCATCTCTTTCCAAATTCTTCAGACTATTGATAATTGTACTTGATTTATCGGCATCGACGCCATCTAGAAATCGCGTGTTTGCCAAGAAACACAAGGTGATTATAAACTTGGCTGCTGATGCCCTTAACGCCTGCAGATATAAATTAAATACTGCTCTACAAGAGCAGAGAGAAATCAATGGAGGAATTTACGCTTCGTGTGGCGACTGTTGTTGTATTTTCTTGTCGTACACCCGCCCGTACATAAACGAGTTGTTTTCTTCAGCTTTCTAAGTTCTTCAGATCAGGAGTCTGGTATTTATCAGCATCTGAGTAATACAAGAGTTTATAGTCATTGGTTTGATTATATTTTGAGTAGGCCGAACGTTTGTAAGCATAGTAAGCCTTTGGAGAAGAAGGTATGAAGAACTTCGAACCAAATCTTTTCGATCCTCAAAGTCAAAGAGAACGATCGATCGAACCGAGCGAGGTCATTATGTGATAGTTGCCATGGTTTCAACTTTGGACCAATCGAATGACGTGCTGCTCCTACGACCGGGATAGACTGGATCTTCTAACCCGAAAAAAGCCCATTTTAAGACTTGGCGTCTGCCACAGGCAGCCCGCCAAGTAACAAGAGCGAACTATTTGACCCGTTTGAGCATAGAATTACTTCATTACGTGTTCGGATATCATCGCCCTAGTTTTCAGCCAATCGAAAACCTGAAACAGACATCTAACTCAGACTTCCTCCGAAGTGTCCGAGTAACTAGACGCTCTACTAGCGTGAAGTCGGGCTTCTAACTGGCATGTAGCCTATTTGAACTAAATATAGATATCTTAACTAGTGTGATTATTGCGTGACTCGGTAGAACATGCTTTTCTTGCAATTTCAGTACTGCGATTTCACAAACTCAGCGAATCTTGAATAACAATGACATAGTTTATTTAGTACCATAAATATATCCAATCGGCATACAAATACAAATACCGTATACATAAACTAGAAATCGCAGAGTGATTAAACAATGTTTGGATGATTAATGTTATACTATATTATTTTCCAGCTTTTTATCAACAACAACAACAACAATAATTTTATTACCTAACTTTTTTTCTTTTTTTACAAACAATTTATTTTTCAATTCAACTAAAATAAGGTAAACTCGTAGCTTTATCATTCATGCCAAACTAAACTATTTTAAAATTATATTTTGTTAGTTGCAGAAAGTGTACTTCAGAAGAAACAAGAGGTTGGTGGGGTTGTGCTTCAATTGGAACCATACACAAAGAATGGAGTATTCAAGGAAGAGGTACATTAGAAGGGTACTGGTACCCATCCTAGTTTACACGGCAAAAATATGGAACAGTTTTGATATAACCTGTAGCTTGTAAATACTATGAACTGCTACATTTTAACCAGTGCTGTTTATCGGTTCAGGGACCATAACCTTTTCTATGTTGTAACCTACATTAATATTTACTCGCATGTATTATTATTATTATTTATTATTATTATTATTATTATTATTATTATTATTATTATTATTATTATTATTATTATTATTATTATTATTATTATTATTATTATTATTATTATTATTATTGTCTTATGTCTTATTTGTTCCCATTTAATATTTTAATATTATTTTCATTTTTTTCCCCATTTGTTTCATTACAGTGTGGACACTCGAACCATGAACACTTAGGTTTTTTCTAACACATAAAGATAAATTATTGATTGAGCAAATTGACCAGAAAAATGATTTATTTTGATCACTAAGTGTATTTAAATTCGATGCTCCATTTGAGAGGCTGTGAGGCAATAGAAAGTTTGAAAAAAAAAGGTTCGAAAAAAAATCAAAGTGTTCACGGTTCGAGTGTCCACACTGTAACTGTTGTCATTTTGTTTGTTTGTTGTTTACAGATGGAGGTGTTTAGTTTGGTCAGTGCTAAAATAAGCCCCACAATATTCAATTTGTCAACAAATGAAATGAAGGAAATCCTCACACCTATTCAAGACAAAACTAATATCCAGTTCATTGAATTGTGTGATGGTTTCTGGGTGTCTGGTACTTACGAACAGATAGAGAAGACTTGTTCAATGCTGTCAACTATTGCTGCAACTCGAGGAGCCTGTGACGATGCACGTGGTATCAGCCACAAGGACATGCGCAATGGTCAAAGTCAGACAAACGGTGACACAGATCTTACATGTGAACCTGTCGTTTTGGATGTTCAGCCAAAGTTGATGTATATTCTTCATAAAGGGGTTCAAGAAATCGAGAACAAATACAAAATAAAGATCCAATCCAAACCTGATAACCAATCTAAGGTAACATTAAGGCAAATAGGGAGTGAGGAATTATTTGAGGCAGGAAAAGAAGAATTTATCACTCTTTATCAAAAAGCCTTTCAACAAATGGACGAAAAACGTTTTGAGCTGGACAATGAAGATGATGCTAAAAACAAAGTATCACAATACAAAAAAGACTTGATGGAACAATTTGATATAGTGATTGAACGAAAGGACAAGACAATCTGCATTTACGGCAGAAATGACCATGTTGAAAAAGCAATGCAACGTCTCCAGGGGAAACCAAGAAGATCCAGGAAACCTTACAAAGAACCAGACAGTGATGTGTTGTCTAAGCCTGACACCTATGCACAGCTGCCATGGGTTCTGAAATATTCCCTGGAAAATGGTGTCATGGTGTCAGTGTACCAAGGTGACATCACTCAACAACGTGTTGACGTCATCGTTAATGCAGCAAATGAGCGCCTTGAACACGGAGGGGGCGTGGCAGGTGCCATAATCAAACATGGAGGTCAGCAGATCCAGCACGAATCAACACGTATAGTACAACAATATGGCAGAGTTCCTGTGGGACAAGTTACACACACCAACCCTGGAAATCTTCCTTGCAAGAAAATTGTCCATGCCATTGGCCCACAGTGGAAAGTACATGGACCAGAGGGGAGCCGGCACCTGATTTATCTAGCATGTTACAACAGCTTCTCTCTTGCAAGTCAGTTTGGTGCGGGGTAAGTAAGAAATTGCACACACTTATATTATTAGAAAACCCCTAAAACTTTTACTAATTATTTAATAACTCTACTGATATTTCTCGCGCAGATCCATCGTTCTACCTGCAATAAGTTCAGGAATATTTGGAGTACCTAAAGAGGTTTGTGCAGAGATGATGTTTACTGCAGCAGAATGCTTTAGCTGTGAAACCACTTCTCAAAACCAGCTACGCGATATTCGTTTTGTCAACATCGATTCCCCCACCAACGACGCATTCAGAAAGGAGTTCCATCAACGTTACATTAAAAAGCATCCAAGAAGCAGTGACCTTGAAAATGGGCAACAAAATGGAAAAGAAATCATGCCTGATAACCAGTCCATTGATCGAAAAGGGAAAGTTGACAAGGGAAATCAAAGTAACAAAGCTCCACTTGCACCAGTTGTCACTCCATCGACCGTCGCGAACAATGAAGAAAGGAATGACAAATCAAGAACCTATGCTGCAGCTGCTGGAGCTGCTGGAGCTGCTGGAGCTGCTGGAACTGCTGGAGCTGCTGGAGCTGCTGGAGCTGCTGGAGCTGCTGGAGCTGCTGGAGCTGCTGGAGCTGCTGGAGCTGCTGGAGCTGCTGGAACTGCTGCAATGAAAAGAAGGGATGAAAACAAGGTAATGGTAGTTCCCGAAACATTATCAAAAGGAGCACCACCGAACGTACCACCCTCTGAACACCCCTCTGGATCTTTTCAAGGTGGGTTTGATAACCGTCAGGAGAGAACCACTAGAGAGAGTCGTGGAGAGAGTGAAGCTCATTTAGTTGACCCAGAACATCAAAGACCCAAGACGATTCCTCTCCCTGATATGAAAGATGGCACTACAAATGCAGTTAAAGATCCGAGATCGAAAATCAATGCGTCACAGGAAGAAAGAAGCAACACAGAAACACAGGTACCACTAACAAAAGAAGGAAGGGAAGATAAATCTGTAAAAGGTGAAAGCACAGCCAATGTAATGTCTGGCGATAAACGAACTCCTCAAGATACAGATAGTTTCAGTTCATCAAGACCTTCAGGAAGACAAACAGGAAGAACAACAATGGAGAAACTTTCGAGTGAAACTCAGTTCAAAGTCAACGGTAGAGGACGAGGTGCTCTTTCCTTTGCCCCTAATTTTCCACATCCGGGTGTTGCCAAGAAAGACATGTCTACAAACAAACACCCTCCAGAACTGCAATCTCCACACCAAGTGGTTCCCCCAGGACTTGAGGTAACTCAAGAAGGATTGACTCTTGCTGCAAATACCCAATGCAAAGGGGAAAACGGAGAGCTTGCCTCTTCTAAAGTAACATCTTCGAATAAAAGATTAACAGATAAAGAGAGGAAGCCAACCGCAAGTCATAAGCGTAAAAATGACGAAGATGTCTCGTCAACTAGGTCTACAAAGCTCAGAAAAGAAGATACGCAAGAACACAAGGAACATCAGAAGGAAGGAGAATCACAGCAAGAAGAACAAAGTGTTAGTGATGGAAATAGTGCAAACGAGATATCTACACAGGACGGTGTCAAGGCTGAAGACATCCTGACTTCTTCCTCTGTAAAGGAGAAGAATGAAAAGCAAAATACAACTAAAATCACTAGTGAAAAAGGATCAAAAGAAACCATTAAAAAGGAGATTGAAGAGATTAGTGGTGTGAACGAGAACTCTGCTGATCCACAGCTGGAGGTAAAGGAAAACAACAAGAAAGACATACAGGTTTCTGGTGATAACGATGCAGTAAAAGGCAAGAATCATTTGGAAAAAGCCAAAATCCAAAGCAGTGATGGTAGTGACGGTGATGGTTTTGTAAGCAAAGACGAAATGAAGCTCCAAAATACTAATCAGTTCATCAAAGGAGATGATGCTGGTAGAGCCATTGACGACAGTAAAGATGATGAAATTCTATCAACACAGCAGCAACAACAGCGTAAAGCAAATCCACACGACAGCAAAAGAGGGTTTGAAGAATTTGATAACGATGAAGTACAAGGCAAGAATCATTTGGAAAAAGCCAAAATCCAATGCAGTAATGGTAGAGATGGTGATGGTTTTGTAAGCAAAGACGAAATGAAGCTCCAAAATACTAATGAGTTCATCAAAGGAGATGATGCTGGTAGAGCCATTGACGACAGTAAAGATGATGAAATTCTATCAACACAGCAGCAACAACAGCGTAAAGCAAATCCACACGACAGCAAAAGACGGTTTGAAGAGATTAGTGGTGTGAACGAGAACTCTACTGATCCACAGCTGGAGGTAAAGGAAAACAGCAAGAAAGACCTACAGGCTGCTGGTGATAACGATGAAGTACAAGGCAAGAATCATTTGGAAAAAGCCAAAATCCAAAGCAGTAATGGTAGTGATGGTGATGGTTTTGTAAGCAAAGACGAACAAATGAAGCTGGAAAATTACTAATGAGTTCATCAAAGGAGATGATGCTGGTAGAGCCATTGACGACAGTAAAGATGATGAAATTCTATCAACACAGCAGCAACAACAGCGTAAAGCAAATCCACACGACAGCAAAAGAGGGTTTGAAGAGATTAGTGGTGTGAACGAGAACTCTACTGATCCACAGCTGGAGGTAAAGGAAAACAGCAAGAAAGACCTACAGGCTGCTGGTGATAACGATGAAGTACAAGGCAAGAATCATTTGGAAAAAGCCAAAATCCAAAGCAGTAATGGTAGTGATGGTGATGGTTTTGTAAGCAAAGACGAAATGGAGCTCCAAAATACTAATCAGTTCACCAAAGGAGGTGATGCTGGTAGAGCCATTGACGACAGTAAAGATGATGAGATTCCATCAACACAGCAGAGCAACCTCGACAAAAACACAGGTTTTGATGAACCATCTGGTGAACACGATTGTTCGTCAATGGATTCATTTGTAGTACTCAACATCCAAGGTGAACAACAACGTACTACAGATCCACACGACAGCAAAAGAGGGTTTGAAGGAAGCAGTTCAAGCAGTGAAAGTATCGTGCTTCTGGAGACTCCAGATAAAGCTGAGAGTCCTCATAGTGACTCATCATGCCTTGAGAGTGAAAGTCATCTCACAAACAACAGCAATAAAGTAAATGGAAAACCCACTAGAGAGAAGATTAGTAGCATCGTTAGTCCGTGCCAGGATCTGCCAAGTCCTGAAGTTGAAGCAAAACAACATCATCTCAATAAAGATGCGAGATCGAAAATCAATGCGTCACAGGAAGAGAGAAGCAACACAGAAACACAGGTACCACCAACCAAAGAAGGAAGGGAAGATAAAACTGTAAAAGGTGAAAGTACAGCCAATGTAATGTCTGGCGATAAACGAACCAGCAGCGAGCCACCAAATGAGAATACTAGCAGCGGCAACATGGAACCGCCGCTACCAGAAGAGCCAAAACATATTGATGATGATCACAGTGAATACAGCAATCAACAAGAACAAAATGGCGCTGACAAAGTGATGTTCTGAAGTCTGATGACCTTACAGACTCACCAACAAACCAAACAGAAAACAATGGATTGGTACAAGCTATGGAGTCTTTGTCAATGGCATCAGGTATTAATTATATCCCTTTGTCTGATTGTGTATTTGTTAATTACAAGAAACAAGAAGATGAAATGGGAATGAACACGTGATTGAACGAACAAAGGAATGCACGAACGAAGGATGGATGAGCGAAGCAACGCATGCGCGATAGATGACTGAATGAATAATAAAACAATCTCGTCCCCAGAGCCCCACGTTCCTCCTGACCAAGAGGAAAGTGGGCTCTGGGGACAAGATTGATAATAAAAGGGAAATTCGAACGGATGAATGAACGCGTAATATTAATGGATAAAGAAATGAACAGAGAATAATTGAATAGATGTCTAAATGTGCTCTAGTTTATTCAGTATACTCGTTGATATTTTAATGTAAGGTAACCCTTTTCCCTTTAGACAAAACAGAATCTCTTCCCGCAACACACCAAAAGGAATGTGGTCTTTGCAAGACAGCATTTTCAGATGACAAACCGTTAGACAAAACATCTCTTCCCTCAACACACCAAAAGGAATGTGGTCTTTGCAAGACAGCATTTTCTGATGACAAACCTCAGGTGATTCTTTCGGGCTGCGGTCACGTGATTTGTAAAGATTGCTCAACAAAAATCCAAGAAACGCAGACTTGTATCTGTCCAACATGTGAAAAGAAGGCAGGTTGCAATGTTCCACAACCACCAGATGGACAAATGAAGTCTGTGATCTTTGACAAGAGTTTAGATGGGCATGCTGACCACAAGACGATTTACATTGACTACAAGTTTCCTGGTGGAACACAGGTTAGTGAATTGGAGCACTTTGTATTTCCCATTGTCGTTAATTGTAATTCAAACGTCGCTGTACATAACAATCAGATCTTGGAAGCTATCACCTTGCCATCTATGTAACTATATTAGTGTGCCGACACGTGACAATAATTCAAATAATGCGAACCTTACGTGCGCCACTGATGGTAGTCGATGCCAAGGGTGGTCGATGCCAGTGGTGGTCGATGCCAGTGGTGGTCGATGCCAGTGGTGGTCGATGTCAGGGGTGGTCGATGTCAGGGGTGGTCGATGTCAGGGGTGGTCGATGCCAGTGGTGGTCGATGTCAGGGGTGGTCGATGCCAAGGACGGTGGATGTCAGGGGTGGTCGATGTCAGGGGTGGTCGATGTCAGGGGTGGTCGATGCCAAGGGTGGTCGATGCCAAGGGTGGTCGATGCCAAGGGGTGGTCGATGCCAGGGGTGGTCGATGCCAAGGGTGGTCGATGCCAGTGGTGGTCGATGCCAGTGGTGGTCGATGTCAGGGGTGGTCGATGCCAAGGGTGGTCGATGCCAAGGGTGGTCGATGCCAGTGGTGGTCGATGCCAGTGGTGGTCGATGTCAGGGGTGGTCGTGCCAGGGGTGGTCGATGTCAGGGGTGGTCGATGTCAGGGGTGGTCGATGCCAAGGGTGGTCGATGCCAAGGGTGGTCGATGCCAGGGGTGGTCGATGCCAAGGATGGTGGATGTCAGGGGTGGTCGATGTCAGGGGTGGTCGATGCCAAGGGTGGTCGATGCCAGTGGTGGTCGATGCCAGTGGTGGTCGATGTCAGGGGTGGTCGATGCCAAGGGTGGTCGATGGCCAGTGGTGGTCGATGACAGTGGTGGTCGATGTCAGGGGTGGTCGATGCCAAGGGTGGTCGATGCCAAGGGTGGTCGATGCCAAGCGTAGTCATTTATGCAAGGTTCATCTGCGTACCATTTTAGTGTCAAATCGTAAAATGTTGTTCTAACTGCAGGGATCGTGTCATCCCAACCCGGGATCTTCTTACGAGGCACTGGATCGGCGAACCTTTCTTCCCGACACAGAGGGAGGTCGAGAGGTCCTGGAGCTCCTTCAAAAGGCATTTGGCGAAGAGGTTCTGTTTACCGTTGGTAAATGTAGTATTAGTGCTAAGGAAAACCAAATCATATTTAGCGACAGAGTAGAGCACAAGATAAATCTTACTGGTGGAACTTCGTCGTAAGTAGAACATGTTCATTAATTATTACATGCAATGGCCTAAAGGCAATAAATAAAGAGTTGCAAGATTTTAGCCCGGAAAAGCAAGAATTCCAGTCTGCATATTCTCTGCTCATGCGCAGAGTCGAGTACATCGTATATAAATAATATCCCACATCTGTTGGACTCTTGAGTAGCATCAAGTAGAGCCTGCTTTCAGATTGATTCTCATTCGGACAAAGTGGTACTCTGTCCAAGGTCCCGATGATGATTGTTATATGAGGGATAAAAACTCAGGAAAGAGTACTTTGAAATCCATCATTTCAAAGTCCTTGGACTTTGATTTGAAATCCATTTCAAAGTACTCTTGAGCGGACTTTCCGGGGCTTCCAGGTCCATCATGTGACCGGATTTGCTGACTACTGACCTACTGACTTGCAGAAAGAAGGCCGGCCAGATTGGAAAAAAGACTTGTCTTTATCTGTTACCCTATGAAGAGTTATTATTTTTATATATCTCTCTATATAGTTTGCATCTGAAATATTCGTTTTTGTTATCCAACAGACACGGTTATCCAGATCCTGAGTATCTTGAACGAGTAAAAGCGCAGCTACACACCATAGGAATAGACTGAGTAGTACATTGAACAACGTAGCATCAATGTGACGTTGAGTCACTGACTGTGACCGTTTAGCCAGTTGTAATATCATATTACAGACCACTACTGTTGTATGGACACTATAATCTGATAATACACCTATTCGCAGCCGAAGCAACAGTCAACACTCCAGAATGCAAAGGATTTCGGTAATTTTTCTTGTAATTCATTCATTCAGAGAATATTGAAAAATCCACGCTTCCAAACAGTTAATGAGCTGAAAAACTACATTCATGATATAAACTATTTACAATGACCACAACTGAAAGAAAAATTACCGAAATTCTTTGCAGTCTTGGAGTGTTGACCGTTGCTTCGGCTGCGACAACGAGTTTTGAAATAGGTGTATCGTAATGCATCACATGTTACAGCCAGTAAGTAATAATATAGAACTTTACCGCATGTCTTATAAAGTAGTTTAGTTTCTCTGCATACACGTTTAGTTTAGTAACAAATAAGGAACCAAGGTAGGAATGAAGGTATGAATGAAGGTAGGAATGAAACGGTGAAAGAGCAAGTAAGCAAGAATGAATGAATGCGAAAAGAAGGGGCAAAACAAGAAAACAGAATGAAAGTGGCATTTCTATAATCTAGCAAACTTGGGAGCAGCGAGCACTTGCGTAAATCTTCATATGAGTTAATTCTCAATTTCAGTAATAGTAATAAAATAATAGTAATAGTAATAAAATGTTTGTTTTTGAGTCTGTTTGATTGGTTAGTTGCCTCGAGAGAGTTTCAGTGTCAAATAAAAACCTTGGAACAGACTCCCCGGGGATGCTCGCCTGAAATGTTGAAAATGACCCCTAAATTAAAAAGGTACCTGAGTCTCTTCGTCTCTTCCAAGTGGGCGTGGCATGGAATAATTTCCACCCCCAAGAGGTACCAAGTCTATACATGTAACAATATAAAGTATATTAATTCCTTTACATCTTGCGATTAATTTGTGACGCCACAGAAGGCTTCGCAAAACAAAACAAACAAGACGCTCAATGAGCGTACACTCGGGCTTATGACAAGGACAATGTCAGTTGCGTGAGGAGAGACCTGACAATGACTGACAGTTGCGTGACGAGGGAGACTATGTATAGCATAGATAAAAATACGGTGATAACGACGGTACATGCACTCCATTATAACTCTCTCTTTGACATACAAAAATACTATTTTGAACAGCATTAACACAATTAACTGCTTCTGTTAGATTTAAGATGTGACCTCAAGTGACCTCAAATACGTTTAAATACGTACCACAGTGTACCTTCAAGAGTCCGCGGAGATCTTTATCTATGAGTCAGACACAAGTCTCCCTCGTCATTGAGCGTCTTCTTCTGCAATAGATCCCTAAAATCTAAGGACGTTTTGATTTCGATTGTATTTTTGCCGTTCACTGACCTGTTTTGAGGGTGGAAATTCGGTTTTAAATAGCTCTACGCAACGGTTCTAAAATTAGGTCGCGTAATAGATGTATGACTCAGATAAGGATCACTTTACAACTGTCATCTTACTGAAAAGAACACGGATTTTCGAACATTGACCTTGCTCGATCGCCTTTGTCTCAATTCATTTTTGGATATGAGTTCGAGTTCGTGGAACGGCGTCATACAACAGCCGATAAAACACGCGCTTTAAACATGCTCATTTCACAGACAAAAGCATACGGCTATTCGTGTGGGCCCACTCTGAAAGATGTCGTTTCATTTATAACAAAACATGGCATAGCGAGGTCATGTTCATTTGCTTTTCAATTCATTTTTGGATATGAGTTCGAGTTCGTGGAACGGCGTCATACAACAGCCGATAAAACACGGGCTTTAAACACGCTCATTTCACAGACAAAAGCATACGGCTATTCGTGTGGGCCCACTCTGAAAGATGTCGTTTCATTTATAACAAAAAGCAAACGCGCCTTAGCTTCATCGTGGAATGATCAACTACAATCCTGAACTTAATAGCTTGAAGATCTATGATGAGAAATCTTGAAACTCGATAGGATCAAATACATCGCATTCTTCGCATTTTTTCTTCATTCCATCACCTGAAAAAAAAAAGAAAAAAAAAAAGAGAAAGTGTATTTTCTAACTCGGGCTTCCTTCGGAAGGGCCCGAGTAATAAATAAAATGATAGGGCGTGAAATATAATTCAAATACTCATTAATTATTCATGAGGTAACCAGCCAACCAGGTTGCCCCAATTTGGTCACATGATGGACCTGGATACCCCGGAAAGTACTCGCGAGAGTAACTGGAAATGTTTCCAGTTACTGGAAAAATTGTTTTCCAGTACTGGAAACATTTTCAGTTACTCTCCCCAGTACTTATCATGAGGGACGATTAGAACTAATCGTCCGTCTCATGACTGTACATGAGTTCTTATCCCTCAGAAACGCTTTATATAATCCATCATCGGGATCTTGGACAGAGTAGAGGCAATACCACTCTGTCCGAATTCGATTTAAGCTCTGAAAGCAGGTTCTACTTCATACTACTCAAGAGTCCAACACATGTGGGATACGATGTCCTCGACTCTGCGCATGAGCAGAGCATATGCAAAGACCGGAATTCTTGCTTTTCTGGGCTAAAACCTTGGAACTCTTTATTTATTGCCTTTAGGCCATTGCATGTAATAATTAATGAGTATTTGAAGTCGTTCCAAAGCCTCGAATTCGGACTAGACGGGGTTTCCAGTCCTCGGCTTCGCCTCGGACTGGAAACCCCGTCTAGTCCTCATTCTCGGCTTTGAAACATTACTTAAAATCTTTTTATTTGCGGACACTCAAAGGTACCGTCTTGGATTTCAAAACAGGTACGACGGCATACCCGTAGCTAAATCGAAGATTTCGTACATGAAGACTGTTTCGTACATGAAGATTTCGTACATGAAGATTTCGTACATGAAGATTTCGTACATGAAGATTTCGTACATGAAGATTTCGGCTCCAACCTCGATATCCCTTTCAGAGTACACAAGTTCTGGCCAGGACTTTCATACTGAAGACGTACGTCGAAACCAAAGTTGTACTTGTTCCACTCCCGGCTATCAGACGTACGGAGACTGAACAAGGCTCCAAAGGAAGGGGAAGCGGATGGAAAGGGAAGTCATAATAATACTTTATTCAAATACTATATAATATTTGAAAAGGAGAAACAATCAAATACAAGTACAATCAAATTAAAGTAGTAGAAGTTTCCCCTCCAAAGGTGTCGGTTCTGTGTTGCGTAACTGCCATTGCAAGGAAAAGGAAATGATGGAGAGCATAATCGAGCATAATATTATTTCCTCTTATGGTTGGGTTACCTGTGTAATTTACTTCGTAACCTGGCCTTCTTGTAGTAAATACATCTCCAGCAGTCACAAGATGGCCGACCAGGACGCAAATGCGGTCGATTTGAAGGCTGCTATTCCCGTCCAGGAAGACTTTGATCCAATCGCTGATATTCTACTTAAGCATCAGATGTACCTGAGTGCCTTGGAACTCCACACCGAGCTCGTAGAATATGGTATTGAGATTCCGAAGCTTCGAGATTTCTTTTCGAATCCTGGCAACTTTGAAATACAGTTTCCTGTTCGAGCTCCTTCACCAGGCTCGATGCGTAAGTCTTTTGCAGCCAGAAAACATTGATGAATATATACATACATGAATGAATGAGTTGATATTATCTGATATTGTTGGTAGAGTAAAATTGGCGTGTGTTTACCTAGTTGTCAAAGTTATAATTCATTTAACTTCCCTTATACTTTGGATAGTTTCGGGTTTCGAGTCAGTAAGCTTATACTACATTAAAGGTTATACATCTTGCACAGATTACAAAATGTCCATATGTAATATACCAATTGTGTAGTAATCTTTGATGTTATACTGAAAATGTTGCCTTTTTTGTCTTGGAACTTATCAGCGCGCACATCGAGTATCAACACTATCGATTCATTGGATGATCTTGCACGCTTTTCTGATGATGGCGGACGAGATAACACTGATGAACGTATTCCAGGTAATTCATTGTTAAATACGTAGCTATTTTAAGCCTTGTTAGTAAAGCTGATCAAATCATGTAAAAAACATGTTCACAAAATACTGTAGGACAACTTGTATCCACTAATGGAAACCTCCCATAAGTGGACACCTCAGGTAAGTGGGCACCTCATATAAGTGGACACCTCCCATGAGTGGATACCTTACATAAGTGGACACCTTGCGTAAGACACCTTGCGTAAGACACCTCACGTAAGTGAACACCTTGCGTAGGTGGACACCTCCCATAAGTGGACACCTTTAAGCAGACACCTCCCATAAGTGGACACCTCACATAAGTGGACACCTCACGTAAGTGGACACTTCACGCAAGTGGACACCTCACGTAAGTGGACACCTCACGTACATGTAAATGGACACCTCGTGTAAGTACAGCATAGGTGGACACCTCATAGGTGGACACCTCATAGGTGGACACCTCGCATAAGTGGACACCTCGCGTAAGTGGACACCTCACGTAAGTGGACACTTCACGCAAGTGGACACCTCACGTAAGTGGACACCTCACGTACATGTAAATGGACACCTCGTGTAAGTGGACACCTCATAGGTGGACACCTCATAGGGTGGACACCTCGCATAAGTGGACACCTCGCGTAAGTGGACACCACGTAAGTGGACACCACGTAAGTGGACACCACGTAAGTGGACACCTCACGTAAGTGGACACCTCACGTACATGTAGGTGGACACCTCACATAAGTGGACACATAAGCAAACACCTCCCGTAAGCAGACAGCTACTCTACTTGTGTATGCTTGATCTAAAGGGTGTGTGCTTAATTATGGTCCGTTTCCACTGTATGGTATATTTATGCTAATTTTCTTGCAGTCCTTGAATTTGAGTTAAGAAAAGCACAAGACACAATCAGAGCCCTTCGTGGATCACTTACCGAAGTAGCAGGTACAATAAATGTTGTACGCAGTGAATACCTTAATTAGGTGTATGTGACTTTAATGACTTATTGGATAGGATCAGACTGCACATCCCCTTCAAGAAAAGGACTTGGCTCTTCAAAGGAAACATCTTCATCTGATGTGAGGAAAATTATTGTTTATTGCATGTGATACATGTTACAATGTATGTACTAAGAAGTGAAATTTCATGAAGAAATAGAAAACGAGCGTGCATGCTATGTGCAGATTTATAGCACGTGGGGACTGATCAGAACACGAGAGAAGTGTTGAGAGAAGCATGGCGCGTAGTGGAGTGCATCTCAACACTTCTCGAGTGTCATGCATTCTATGTGCAGATTTATAGCACGTGGGGACTGATCAGAACACGAGAGAAGTGTTGAGAGAAGCATGGCACGTAGCGGAGTGCTGCTCAACACTTCTCGAGTGTTCTGATCAGTCCGCAAGTGCTATAAATCTGTACATAGCACAGCGGGCAAGTTTTCTATTTCTTTTGTAAAATACAATTATGATTTTAAGGCAAGTTTTCAATTTTGTTCGTTACAAAAAAGTTTGAATATCTGCGCGCGTGTGCTCTCATATAGCCTGTGTAGCTTGGCGGTCTTAGGGGAAGGGGGAAAGGGTAGGGGGATTGGGGAGGAGAGGAGGTGAGGAGGGGACTGGGGAAGGGGGAGGAGAGGAGGAAAGACCGCCTGCCCGTAAACCTTATGTTTTCGAGAAGTCCGTCCACTGGAGGACGGGAAATACTGATTGGCTGAAATACTGTCAAATGAACATGTGACCAATCAGTCAACGATCCTGTGATAAAACAGACGCCTACAGACGCCATCATCCTCTCGAAACGATTCGAAACGAGTTCGAATATTTATATATATCACAAAATACAACGGAAACATCAATCTCAAGGAAGAACAACAGAAATCTATCTATGAATTTCTTCGTGGCAAGGATGTACTAGCTGTGAATGACATGCGGTTTAAACTCTGTTGTTAGGGTTAACTACAGTATATATCACAACTTTCACTTGAGTTGTCGGTTTATTTAAGTTTGTCGACGTTGAGTTCCGAAAGGACATGATCGCTTTGATTGCCTTCATATTGGTTTGCAAGAGATTTTCTTGAACTTGAAACTTTCTTTCGTTGAGGACCGTGCGATGTGGAGAAGACACTGATCGATGTTTACCCTGCGAGCAGAGGTTTTAATCGACGTTGGGAGTTGACGCTTGAATCGAGGTGGTGAATCTCCTCCATCATCGCAGTCCTTTCTCTGCGGAACTTTGAATATACAATGTATTCTCTGTAGAAATATACGTCGTCTTTTCAAACTTCCCGTACTTCAGCTTCAGAGGACATTTACAAAACCTACAGTAGTCATTAACGCTTTCAGGATTTGCTTTTCTTCCAGGTTTTACTAGCTTTTTGGAGTTTCGCCGCCGGACATTTTGTAAACATTTATGGCCGGAAATAATGATGTGTTATTTTTATTATTACATGTGACTGAACTTGACCTTTTATAACTCTTGCTCTCGTTGGTCAATATAATATGTGGGCGGTCTGTCACGTCTCGACGAGCAGCTCGAAGGCGGCTTCTCGAAAACATAAGGTTTACGGGCAGGCAGTCTTTCCTCCTCTCCTCCCCAATCCCCCTCCCCTTTCCCCCTTCCCCTAAGACCGCCAAGCTACGCAGGCTAGCTCTCAAAGCACGCGGAATATGCATCCTTTGGCCAATCAGAGCACGCGTTATATCATAGTTATTTTATAATGGACTTTACACATACCAGTATACACATTATGTACTCAGCTGTATGGACATGTAGTACAGATAATGGTCATGGGGCTGTGCAACTAAGCCAGTAAAATTTACAATCTACATGTATTCTAAACAATACTCCAGCTTATCTGAATGAGAAAGTGGCATCAGACTGCAGCTACATGTAACTAACTCAGCTGTTTAGTTTGCTATTCAAAACTCTAGTTCCTTTGATCAGAGAGTTATATTTATGATTCATTAGGGCCATTTATACGAGACCAAATAAGCTGCGGCTTACATAAGACGCGAAGCACGCATATTAATGATACAAAAACTTTGTTCGCGTCTTATATAAGCTGCATCTAGCGTAAGCCACGGACAGACTCCCTCGTATAAATGGGTTAGTTCGCGTCTTATGTAAGCCACGTCTTATGTAAGCCGCGGCTTATTTGGTCTTGTATAAATGGCCCTACATGTATTAATGAACACTGCAAACATTAAGACAGGTCAATTTTATTTTCAGCTGCAGATTTATGGCTCATATTTATTTAATCACCTTTTTTTCTGTCAGGAACCAATCAAACCCCATGAAATCAGAGCAATTAATTATCTGGTCAATGAATATATCTTAATAAATGGTTACAGACTGACTTCTATCACATTCTCTGACGAAAATACCGACCAGGTAAGATACCTACATGTATGTGTTGCATGTATTGCTTAATAGAGTTGTTTTCATATGAGTGGGAAACCTACAGTACAGAGTTATGGTCACGGTACGAAGACATCTATTCAACCAATCACAGCACATAAAATCATTGCTCAACCAATGCTTGTATATGGCATGGTTATGCACACTCACCACATGGCACCATACTGCATGAACTGTACAGTAATAATTACTTCCTACTCACACAAAAATGAGTTCTTCTAGCAGGTATGGAAACAACACGGAACATACGAAAACGCTAGTAACAGACATGTGGAGACAGTACCATGCAAATGGAAATGGCACAACGTGTACGAAATGAGATTCCTGAACTTTATCCAGCTGAATGAAACCAAGCAATATAGTACATGTACATGTAGTCATCAAGGGACAGCTTTAAACTTATATTAATTTTATATTTGATTTCACAATTTTGCATGTAATGAAATAATGATTATTCAGGATTTTGATGACTGGGATGATGTTGGTCTTAACATTCCAAAGCCACCTAGTGTTTTACACCTATACCGTGATTACGGTCATCATACTGTACCAGAGGTCATGCTGGTATTACAGGCTGTAAGAGAAGAAAAACATAAACTAGAGGAAGAAGTGTCAGTTCTTCAGGCACAATGCAAAACTCTAAAGGAAGAAATCGGTGAACTGAAGTTTGAAAACCATGCACTCGTGGAAAATATGGACAAGATTCAAAGGTAACAGAGACAAATAGCCTTTTGATGTTGACGTTGTTGACAGAGTCAGACATGACATGTACATGTGTACTGGCAGAATTGCTTCATCTGTCAAGATGGAAGAAGACAATTATTGTTGAAAATTGCCCATCATATATTCAGCTGCAAAATTGTCATTTGTTTTGCATTTTTCACATGTCTTGAGCCTCTGGCTCAGATACATTGGGCAGCTACATGTACAATGTACATCCCATGGCACAACCTTAAATAGATTGATTGATTGCCACTGTTTTTCTTTTGTTCCAGTGAATACCAACATTTCTCTTCATCACCTGAAAACACGTCACTCAGTACCATCCAGTCAGAACTATCACAAGACAAGACTCTTTCTCCACAACACACCATTAATGACAGTGTTACCATGGAAACCAGTGGTACACATGAACATGAAATCGAAATTACATGTATTGTTGAAAAGAATAGCGAAGGTGAAGAAAAAGTCATTGAAGACATTGTCATGGATGATGGAAAATCGCTCAACAATGTTGAACCTGAGAAAGATGATGTAATTGACAAGGTAAAATGTACATTGTTGTTGTCATGGTGATTGGTAGTCATGGCAACCCTTGTAGTTACAATATTGAGAGTGTTTTATTTATTATAAAGGGTAGGGTGTAGGTTTTTCATTTATACCATTGTATGTTTTAGGAAAGTGAGACATGCTTAAATAGTGTGACAGACTCTGACAATTTTGATACAACTGTTACCACCTCAGTAGAGATTGAAAATCAAAGGTATTTCATTGATATTACATGTATGTCAGGGCAGTAAGTTGTATATACTGTATTAAACTCATCGCCAAGATGAATTTGGCTTAAGTGCTTGATCAGTGGGAGGTCCCTGCTTACAATGTGGTAACCATAGCAACCCTGTCTCAACCCACTGAGCACCCGTCACACTGAGAAATCAGTGGAGAATTAAATAGAGGAGAATAAAAACTAAATTTACCAAAGGGGAGGGAAGGGGGGAACTAATTTCAGGACGTGGCGAAGCACTAATCACACACAGCTCAAAACACAGCAGTAATGTGAACCAAGCGACTTGTACCAAGTACAAGCACAACGACCCGTGATATAACAATCACGTGGCCAGCATGATCTGGACACGTGGAGAATAAGCTAATTACAATCTAAAGCTGACACTTGTCCTGGAGCAGGATACAAAACACATGCCAAAAACATAGGACCTGATAGGAAAAACTTACCTTTACTGGTTGCCCATCAAAACCTGGCATACGGCCAAACCTCACGTGAATTAGCATACAAACACAGTGACCTAACAAGGTCGCGACTCAGGCGAAAGCGACAAATGAATATTGAGCGTCACACACAAGCCGATAACTCCGACAGCCGACGATCGCTGGAAGTCAGTGCGACTCTCCAGCGTGCACGCATACCACCAGCTGGAGATAGCGAACCCTTGGCTTAGTTTAACTTTGCCTAAATTTCATTTAACCACATTTAATGTACCTGTACATGTTCTCTGGTCCATATGAAATAGCAGGCTGCAGTATGACAGATTAGGGAATTGGGTTCCCTGTGGTCAAAGGTGTCAGTGTAGAATGTTGTGATCAGCACTCTTAGTTGCAAGTGATTAAATCATTTTGTAATGATATTTTTGTTTTTATAAAGGATGACATCACCAGCATTTAGAGAAGCTCTTTTGTCGTCATCCCACATCATGCTTGATAATAGACTTGCTAGTGAGGTAGATATCATGTACATGTAACATGCAATCGTTTCTGTCTTTCTCATCCAGTTAATGCATGGGTGCCCAGCCTCTGTAGTCTACATGTACATCTAACCAATTGGATAATTTCTATGCAGGTATCAAAGTTGTCAGACACTAGTGATGACTTGGTGTTGATCTTAGCAAGATGTCTTCCTCATATTGTACCCAACGTTCTGCTCAACAAAAGAGAGGTAGATACATGTACGTGTACACTTAAGGTATCAGGGTACCCCAAATGACCATCATGCACGCAACACGCTCTAGCACGTACTCGTTACGCTAAACCCTCTATAAAGTATACATTTTCTGAAAGCTGAATAAATGCAGAATTCAATAAAACAATTAAGTTTTAGAACAAAAACAGTATATTTGAAATAGGTAAAAAGTTCAGATTTTCACATCACTATAATCGCCGAGGTCCCATACAGCCGCAATTTATCGGAAATCCTTGACTAATACCTTTATAAGCTCATGAGATATAGCTTACAAAAAAGGTGTCTCCGTTTATTGATAAATTAACCCGTTGCGTTTTTATACGGTCCTAAACTTCGAGCTCTGCAAAAACTGGTAAACACTTTACAAAACAATAACTTTCGAAGGAAATTGAATATTAGAATTCGGAGACACCTTTTTGAAGAATATTTATCTGACAAAGTGTCTACCAAATTTCAGCTAAATTGAATAAAATCCCTTTGACCGGGAACTCAAAATGTGCGCTTGATTCATGGCTATTTTGTTTCCGAAATAAAAGGCAAAAGAGTTTTCAAGTCAAGTGGCGCCTTTGTTTACACAAGCGTGGATAATCCACCACAAATATGTGATCCAATACCTGATGACATATGAATGTCATTCATAAGAAGATCGCCTTAAAGTACGTAGCGTTCGTAACACAACAAGGCAGGAAAACAAAGTTACTGTTGGCGGAAAATACGAGCACTTTGACCGTGTGTGGTTTAGCATCGTTATTCAAGGATGTTTTGAGTGAGCAGTTTTTTGGATACTTTCTTCGCATCTGAATCTTTGTGGAAAGTCTGTTGCGTGAGTGCTGTTGACAGTTTGCTTGTCAACATCTTTTTGCATCAAATGAAATCCAAAATTCGTTTTTTGATTCTAACTTTTTAGGGAAAAAATCTTTTTAGATTCTGTTTTTTGGAGATGATAGATAATATTCAATTTGATATGATTATCAAAAGAAATCAAAACCGGTGGTTTGAAAGTTTTTTTGGGGTACCCTGATACCTAAAGTATCAATGTCGATAGAGTTGTATGTGGGTATCAGTGTCGATAGAGTTGTATGTGGGTATCAGTGTCGATAGAGTTGTATGTGGGTATCAGTGTCGATAGAGTATCTTTTAAGATCAAACTGTGTAGACTTAATTGTTTGACTTTGTTCCAAGGAATTGATCCCAGTGATTCTGTGTACAGTAATTCACCATCCAGACATCAAAGAAAGAGATGGTTTAATGCACATATTGTTTAACCTCATTAAAAGACCTGATGAAGAACAAAGGTGAACATCTACTCAGCCTCTGTGTGACTGCTTCACACACACACACACCACACTCAAAACCAACACCTGTATCTCTTTGTGCCATTCAACTGCTACCCATCCAGATTTACAAAATGTTAAATGCATGGTACTCCACAGTTGACAGCTAGTTGTACTGAGGGAAGTCTTACTTTGTCAGGCAAATGATCATGAATGGATGTGCAGCATTTGCACAAGTCATCGAAGCATCTCGTGTTGAAGCTGAACTTCTCCCTCAACTATGGGAACAGGTATGAACCACCATTCTGTACCCAGGTATGAACCACCATTCTGTACCCAGGTATGAACCACCATTCTGTACCCAGGTATGAACCACCATTCTGTACCCAGGTATGAACCACCATTCTGTACCCAGGTATGAGCCACCATTCTGTACCCAGGTATGAGCCACCATTCTGTACCCAGGTATGAACCACCATTCTGTACCTTGATGAGATGTATTTCCTTTATTTGTTTGTTGTTTGTTATAGATTACCCATAAATATCACGAGAGAAGGATGTTAGTAGCAGAAGCATGCGGAAGTCTTTCACCATATCTAGCAGTGAGTAAGCTACCTACGTCCCCTATTAGTTACATATCTTGATAACATTCATAACATTTTTACGCTTGATGAAACCTTACGAACTACATTACTAACATTCATATTGTTTGTAAGGACACAATTCGCTCTTCACTGGTTTGGTCAATGATCAGGCAAATGTTGTCAGATGATCGTAACGAGGAAGTCAGAGAAGCTGTGACAAAGAGCTTAGGTCTAGTGTTAGCAGACATGACGACCAGTGACAAGTATGAACAGGTCAGTATTGCATGGTGATTGGTGTGTTGATATGAACAGGTCAGTAACAGAACAGGTTGTTAACTGAGCTCATCCAAAACCCACACACTGGCAATGATGTTAACATACTTCTAGGCTGTATGTGTATTGTGAAAACTTTAATCAAGGTATTTAAACTTACAGAGGGAAGTATCTTCATTTTAGGCACACGAATTACTGATGATAACATTAAGTGATTCTGCAGAAAGAGTGTCACAAGCTTCACAGTCAGTTCTGTTGCCGTCATTGGCTGACTGGGCTATGGACTTAGACAAACTAGACTCACATTTAGCACCTTCTATTCTAAACAAGATTGAATGTGCCTTGGATGTAAGTATGTCACTAGAAGTGAACTTTCTAAGCTAGACACCCTCACAACCAACTTATATCACTTGTTATAAGCTAAAAGAAGTTTACACAATAATAAAGTTTATGTATGTGTTTATGCATGTATATCTTGATGATGTGTCTACCTTAGAGAGAGCAAATTTATAACAA
This sequence comes from Actinostola sp. cb2023, assembly GCA_033675265.1. Taxonomy (NCBI): domain Eukaryota; kingdom Metazoa; phylum Cnidaria; class Anthozoa; order Actiniaria; family Actinostolidae; genus Actinostola; species Actinostola sp. cb2023. The sequence continues at coordinate 48,699 of JAUJYZ010000058.1, forward strand.
AACAGTGCAGCATGGGCCAGACAAAGCCAGAGAGGGAATTTATAGTAAAACAGACAGTGCAACATGGGCCAGACAAAGGTGTCTGACTTAGAGAGAGGGAATTTATAGTAAAACAGTGTAGCAGGCCTAGGGACAGACAAAGGTGTCTGACTTAGAGAGGGAATTTATAATATAGTTCTGTAATTGTACTCTGTCTGATGTATATTCTACAGGACTTTGCACAGCTTTTAGAGACTCCAGTAAGTCTTGAGAACGAAGACCGAGTCAACAAAACACTTGATTCTATCAGAATTCAGATCTGTCGATTTCTGGATGTGTTTACATCAATCGTACCTACCTTGTTTGCTAATGTTTTACGAAAAGGTAAGTGGCTTCCATGATATTCAGTAATGATGTGTTGCAGCTTTCCACATTCTCGTTTTATATCCTACATAATTTTATTAGAACCAATCGACTCCTTCACTCACTTCACGTCAGGAGAGAAAAGCAACCTTGTGTGTGCGTCAGTTTTAACTTAAAAGTGTTTGTGTAAAGTTGGGATTGACAGGTTGCGCAAAAGAACCAGAACACAGAAGACTTTGAGCATTTGATAACATGAATAATAATAACATTCTTATTAAACGCACTAAATATTGATCTCAGTACGTTTTCACATCACCTATCCGAGTAAGAAAAGTATCAGAAAGTAATGTTCAAACAGGTTCATCATCAAACATATCCACAGTCATCATACAGGCATGTCATAACATCATCAATATCCATGTCAGTATCACCATCATGCTGTCATCATCATCTATCCATCACCTATCCATTGACCATCATCACCTATCCCATCCATGCTGGTAATCCTATTGTCATCATCACCTATCCACCGACCTATCCATGCATCATCATCACCTATCCATGTCATCATCACCTATCCATGTCATCATCACTGACCTATCCATGTCATCATCACCTATCCATGTCATCATCACCTATCCATGTCATCATCACCTATCCATGTCATCATCACCATGTCATCATCACCACCTATCCATGTCATCATCACCTATCCATGTCATCATCCTATCCATGTCATCACTCACCTATCCATGTCATCATCACCTATCCATGTCATCATCACCTATCCATGTCATCATCACCTATCCATGTCATCATCACCTATCCATGTCATCATCACCTATCCATGTCATCATCACCTATCCATGTCATCATCACCTATCCATGTCATCATCACCTATCCATGTCATCATCACCTATCCATGTCATCATCACCACCTATCCATGTCATCATCACCTATCCATGTCATCATCATCACCCTATCCACCTATCATGTCATCATCATGTCATCATCACCTATCCATGTCATCATCACCTATCCATGTCATCATCACCTATCCATGTCATCATCTATCCATGTCATCACCTATCCATGTCATCATCACCTATCCATGTCATCATCACCTATCCATGTCATCATCACCTATCCATGTCATCATCACCTATCCATGTCATCATCACCTATCCATGTCATGTCATCACCTATCCATCACCTATCCATGTCATCATCACCTATCCATGTCATCACCTATCCATGTCATCATCACCTATCCATGTCATCATCACCTATCCATGTCATCATCATCACCTATCCATGTCATCATCACCTATCCATGTCATCATCCATGTCATCATCACCTATCCATGTCATCATCACCTATCCATGTCATCATCACCTATCCATGTCATCATCATCCATGTCATCATCACCTATCCATGTCATCATCACCTATCCATGTCATCATCACCTATCCATGTCATCATCACCTATCCATGTCATCATCACCTATCCATGTCATCATCACCTATCCATGTCATCATCACCTATCCATGTCATCATCACCTATCCATGTCATCATCACCTATCCATGTCATCATCACCTATCCATGTCATCATCACCTATCCATGTCATCATCACCTATCCATGTCATGTCATCATCACCTATCCATGTCATCATCATCACCATGTCATCATCATCACCTATCCATGTCATCATCACCTATCCATGTCATCATCACCTATCCATGTCATCATCACCTATCCATGTCATCATCATCCATGTCATCATCCATGTCATCATCACCTATCCATGTCATCATCACCTATCCATGTCATCATCACCTATCCATGTCATCATCACCTATCCATGTCATCATCACCTATCCATGTCATCACCTATCCATGTCATCATCACCTATCCATGTCATCATCACCTATCCATGTCATCATCACACCACCCCACCCTCACACCCACCACTCACCACCCTCACCACCACCCTCACCACCACCCTCACTACCCCTCACCACACCCTCCACCACCCTCACCACCACCCTCACCACCACCCTCACTACCACCCTCACCACCACCCTCACTACCACCCTCACTACCACCCTCACCACCACCACCACCCTCACTACCACCACCCTCACCACCACCTCACCACCACCACCCTCACCACCACCCTCACTACCACCCTCACCACCCTCACCCTCACTACCACCCTCACTACCACCCTCACTACCACCCTCACTACCACCCTCACTACCACCCTCACCACCCACCCTCACTACCACCCACCACCACCTCACTACCACCCTCACCACCCCTCACTACCACCCTCTACCACCCTCACTACCACCCTCACTACCACCCTCACCACCACCCTCACTACCACCCACACACCTCACTACCCTCACTACCACCACCACCCTCACTACCACCCTCACTACCACCCCCTCACTACCACCCTCACTACTACCCTCACCACCACCCTCACTACACCACTCACTACACCTCACCACCCTCACCACTACCCCACCACCCTCACCACCCACCACCCCTCACCACCACCTCACTCACCACCCACCCTCACACCACCCTCACTACCACCACCCTCACTACCACTCACTACTACCTCACCACCACCCTCACTACCACCCCACCCCACCCTCACTCACCACCCACACCACCACCACCTCACTACCACACCACCCTCACACCACCTACCACTCACCACCCTCACCACCACTCCTACCACCCCTACCACCCTCACTACCACCCTCCTCACCCTCACCACCACCCTCACTACCACCCTCACTACTACCCTCACCACCACCCTCAACACCACCCTCACTACCACCCTCACCACCACCCTCACTCACCACCACCCTCACTACCACCCTCACTACCACCCTCACTACCACCCTCACTACCACCCTCACTACCACCCTCACTACCACCCTCACTACCACCCTCACTACCACCCTCACCACCACCCTCACTACCACCTTGTTACATGAACACCACCCTCACTGTCATCATCATCTTCATCATCATCATTATGGTATTGTGATCTTTGCGATAACCTATATTGTTAATGAATATAATATTGCTTGTTTCATACCATTTCATCTCTTACAGAGGAAGAAGATCCCTTGAAGCGTGATAGTATTCTGTCAAGTGCATCAGTTCCTGTTCTTGCTGTAGGCGTGTTTGGCTCATTTGACGAGGTACATTTTCACCTTTTGTCGCTAGTACCTCTGCATTGACTATAGAATTAATTCCAATAATTTACGTTATGTTAGTGTTTTATGTTCAATAACTCACTTTACTGATGTTGCTTTTATAGGAAGACGACAAAGCACAATTAGCGGTTATCTTACGTGATTCTATTATTGCGCTTGCGCATAATTCTCTTCCTCTTCCTGGCCCAATACTTATTTACCGGGAACTCAGGTATTAATTATTTGGGAAGAGGGCTGGGGATAGAACACCATTGTGTATGGCTATTGTTATGGATTATTATGGAGCTTCTTAAGGCCCTGGCAAACGGTTTCAACATTGCATTCAACATGCGTTCGATTTTGTTGAACGCTGTTGAATGGAAGTTGAATGTATGTTGAACGCGGGGTGGCAAACGGGTTTCAACAATGCTTTCAACAACGTTTCGCAAGAGGTATTTCTATTGTTTAATTTAATTAATGCGCAAGATGCCATTCAACATTTTCGAGAACAAAAGAAATGTTGAATCGATGTTGAAGCAAAGTTTAAACTCTTTTAAACTTCATTCAACATCGATTCAACACGTTCAACATTGTTGAACGCGGGTGGCAAACCGTTTCAACATCGCTATTCAACAAAATCGAACGCATGTTGAATGCAATGTTGAAACCGTTTGCCAGGGCCTTTATACTTCTGCTTACCCGGCCCAAAGCAAGGATATAATGATATCATAGTTTCTGAACAAAGTGTTTACTGTATTAAATCGAGAATAATAAGGTTTCTTGACTTGATTTGCTGTTGTAATGTCTTTATTCTGCATCCAATAGTTTCGTCCATTGTCCTTACTTTCTCATTGAAAAATTTGTAAAGGTTCCTTGACTTGATCTACTGTTGTAATGTCTTTATTCTGCATCCAATAGTTTCGTCCCCTGTCCTTACTTTCTCATTGAAAACTTTGTAGAGGTTCCTTGACTTGATCTACTGTTGTAATGTCTTTATTCTGCATGCAATAGTTTCGTCCCCTGTCCTTACTTTCTCATTGAAAACTTTGTAGAGGTTCCTTGACTTGATCTACTGTTGTAATGTCTTTATTCTGCATGCAATAGTTTCGTCCCCTGTCCTTACTTTCTCATTGAAAACTTTGTAGAGGTTCCTTGACTTGATCTACTGTTGTAATGTCTTTATTCTGCATGCAATAGTTTCGTCCCCTGTCCTTACTTTCTCATTGAAAACTTTGTAAAGGTTCCTTGACTTGATTTGCTGTTGTAATGTCTTTATTCTGTATCCAATAGTTTCGTCCCCTGTCCTTACTTTCTCATTGAAAACTTTGTAGAGGTTCCTTGACTTGATCTACTGTTGTAATGTCTTTATTCTGCATCCAATAGTTTCGTCCCCTGTCCTTACTTTCTCATTGAAAACTTTGTCGAGGTTCCTTGACTTGATCTACTGTTGTAATGTCTTTATTCTGCATCCAATAGTTTCGTCCCCTGTCCTTACTTTCTCATTGAAAACTTTGTAGAGGTTCCTTGACTTGATCTACTGTTGTAATGTCTTTATTCTGCATCCAATAGTTTCGTCCCCTGTCCTTATTTTCTCATTGAAAACTTTGTAGAGGTTCCTTGACTTGATCTACTGTTGTAATGTCTTTATTCTGCATCCAATAGTTTCGTCCCCTGTCCTTACTTTCTCATGGAATTATGGAAAACTTTGTAAAAGTCCTATGGTGGAGATCTGCATGAGCATTCTGATATAACCATGTTTCTTAATTAAGTGTCCCCGATTAGTGTACCACTTGTGGTACGCTAGAAGTTTGACACGTTACTTAATAAAGTTTATGTGTGTATGTTCTGTTTGTGTTTATTACTCAGTAAAGTTATGTATATGACAGCGAGGCGGTACTTAAAGTAATTAAATTGTTGTTTCAGTGCATATTCAGCGTATCATCAATTGTTGATTGGTGTCTTGTGGGAGATAGTAGTGTACCAGGACCCTGTTATACGATGTTCAGCTGGTGAACTATTTATGGTAAGGCTATACAGTAGATTAGAGTGATAGTAGTGTACCAGGACCCTGTTATACGATGTTCAGCTGGTGAACTATTTATGGTAAGGCTATACAGGAGATTAAAGTGATAAAGCGTTCCGTGACAGTTTCTTTTTGTGATGTAGAGGCAATGTTGAACAGCACCATTTATTTGCAATACTTTTATCTATGTAGGTTCTTATAAAAGGTGTTGATGTTGATACCATCAGTAGGCATGTGATACCAGCACTTGTGACATTAGCATCTGACTCACATATGTAAGTTATAGCAGACATGGGAGATCTCCTCTCCTCTCCTCTCCTCTCCTCTCCTCTCCTCTCCTATTATCTTATTTGATCTGTTTCATAACTTTCTCATTTCGTGTTCAGGTCGGTACGAACAGCATCAATTCCTGCATTGGGCTCCATTTTAGAGAATGTGACAGATAAAGTTGTAAGTACGTTGTAAGCTATATTTGATATCTTTGTTTATTAACTAAGTTAGTTTGTACTTGTCTTTTAGATACTCGATAAAGTCTACATGCAGTTTAAATCATTTATAGAAGACCCTCAGTACAGAAACCAACATGAACTACAATTAACATTGATTAGAACGTTTGGCAAAGTTGGTCCTCATTCTGAACCACTATTTAGAGATAAAGGTAGGTTATCTACCACATCATGATCATTCCTTCTATACTGTTACCACTATTTAGAGATAAAGGTAGGTTATCTACCACATCATGATCAATCCTTCTATACTGTTACCACTATTTAGAGATAAAGGTAGGTTATCTACCACATGATCATTCCTTCTATACTGTTACCACTATTTAGAGATAAAGGTAGGTTATCTACCACATGATCATTCCTTCTATACTGTTACCACTATTTAGAGATAAAGGTAGGTTATCTGCCACATGATCATTCCTTCTATACTGTTACCACTATTTAGAGATAAAGGTAGGTTATCTACCACATCATGATCATTCCTTCTATACTGTTACCACTATTTAGAGATAAAGGTAGGTTATCTACCACATCATGATCATTCCTTCTATACTGTTACCACTATTTAGAGATAAAGGTAGGTTATCTGCCACATGATCATTCCTTCTATACTGTTACCACTATTTAGAGATAAAGGTAGGTTATCTGCCACATGATCATTCCTTCTATACTGTTACCACTATTTAGAGATAAAGGTAGGTTATCTACCACATCATGATCATTCCTTCTATACTGTTACCACTATTTAGAGATAAAGGTAGGTTATCTACCACATGATCATTCCTTCTATACTGTTACCACTATTTAGAGATAAAGGTAGGTTATCTACCACATGATCATTCCTTCTATACTGTTACCACTATTTAGAGATAAAGGTAGGTTATCTACCACATGATCATTCCTTCTATACTGTTACCACTATTTAGAAATAAAGGTAGGTTATCTACCACATGATCATTCCTTCTATACTGTTACCACTATTTAGAGATAAAGGTAGGTTATCTACCACATCATGATCATTCCTCAATCTATACTGTTACCACTATTTAGAGATAAAGGTAGGTTATCTACCACATGATCATTCCTTCTATACTGTTACCACTATTTAGAGATAAAGGTAGGTTATCTACCACATCATGATCATTCCTTCTATACTGTTACCACTATTTAGAGATAAAGGTAGGTTATCTACCACATGATCATTCCTTCTATACTGTTACCACTATTTAGAGATAAAGGTAGGTTATCTACCACATCATGATCATTCCTTCTATACTGTTACCACTATTTAGAAATAAAGGTAGGTTATCTGCCACATGATCATTCCTTCTATACTGTTACCACTATTTAGAGATAAAGGTAGGTTAGCTGCCACATGATCATTCCTTCTATACTGTTACCACTATTTAGAGATAAAGGTAGGTTATCTACCACATCATGATCAATCCTTCTATACTGTTACCACTATTTAGAGATAAAGGTAGGTTATCTACCACATGATGATCATTCCTTCTATACTGTTACCACTATTTAGAGATAAAGGTAGGTTATCTACCACATGATCATTCCTTCTATACTGTTACCACTATTTAGAGATAAAGGTAGGTTATCTACCACATGATCATTCCTTCTATACTGTTACCACTATTTAGAGATAAAGGTAGGTTATCTACCACATGATCATTCCTTCTATACTGTTACCACTATTTAGAGATAAAGGTAGGTTATCTACCACATGATCATTCCTTCTATACTGTTACCACTATTTAGAGATAAAGGTAGGTTATCTACCACATGATCATTCCTTCTATACTGTTACCACTATTTAGAGATAAAGGTAGAGTTCGTTGTTCTTGCATCATACTGTTGAACAGCAATGGTCTAACATACTACATATTAAAGTCTAATATACTTTGTGTTCAGTTATTCTTCCTAGGTTAGCAGCAATGGCGTATATGAATAACCATTCAGAGAATGACATCACACGTAGAGAGATTGCTGTGGAGCTGCTGGAAGCCTATGTCTCGTTAACCTGCTGTTGTATCCTTTAGTTGATAATAATGAGTACACTGATCGGGTAGACTTTAGTCTGACAGGGGAGGAGGGGGTGTCCTACAGTGGAGAAGGGGATGTCTGACAGCGGAGGAGGGTAATGTCGGACAGAGGAGAAGGGGATGTCTGACAGGGGAGGAGGGGGATGTCTGACGGGAGGAGGGGGTGTCCTACAGTGGAGAAGGGGATGTCTGACAGCGGAGGAGGGTAATGTCGGACAGAGGAGAAGGGGATGTCTGACAGGGGAGGAGGGGGATGTCTGACGGGAGGAGTGGTATGTCTGACAGGGGAGGAGGGGGATGTCTGACAGGGGAGGAGGGGGATGTCTGACAGGGGAGGAGGGGGATGTCTGACAGAGGAGGAGGGGGATGTCTGACAGAGGAGGAGGGGGATGTCTGACACAGGGAGGAGGGGGATGTCTGACAGGGGAGGAGGGGGATGTCTGACAGGGGAGGAGGGGGATGTCTGACAGGGGAGGAGGGGGATGTCTGACAGAGGAGGAGGGGGATGTCTGACAGAGGAGGAGGGGGGTGTCTGACAGGGGAGGAGGGGGATGTCTGACAGGGGAGGAGGGGGATGTCTGCCAGGGGAGGAGGGGGATGTCTGACAGAGGAGGAGGGGGGTGTCTGACAGGGGAGGAGGGGGATGTCTGACAGGGGAGGAGGGGGAGGGGATGTCTGACAGGGGAGGAGGGGGATGTCTGACAGGGGAGGAGGGGGATGTCTGACAGGGGAGGAGGGGGATGTCTGACAGGGGAGGAGGGGGATGTCTGACAGGGGAGGAGGGGGATGTCTGACAGAGGAGGAGGGGGATGTCTGACAGAGAAGGAGGGGGATGTCTGACAGGGGAGGAGGGGATGTCTGACAGGGGAGGAGGGGGATGTCTGACAGGGGAGGAGGGGGATGTCTGACACAACTTGGTGTATGAATAATTTATGTTTTTATATGCTCTTGACTGATTTAATAATAATCACAAACCAAACTGTTCATACTGCGCCTTAAATCATATTCAGTTATTGTTGTTGATGTATTAAGTGAGCATGTTATTCCTGGTCTGCGGTCAGTCCAAGAAGACGTCCTTACACTGTCACCTGATTATGAGGTACCCATAATATGACCTTACGTGATTGTCATGGTAGTGATTGTCCTAGCAGTGATTGTCCTGGCAGTGATTGGTGATTGTCCTGGCAGTGATTGTCCTGGCAGTGGTTGTGGCAGTGGTTGTCCTGGTAGTGATTGTCCTGGCAGTGATTGTCCTGGTAGTGGTTGTCCTGGCAGTGATTGTCCTGGTAGTGGTTGTCCTGGCAGTGATTGTCCTGGTAGTGGTTGTCCTGGCAGTGATTGTCCTGGCAGTGGTTGTCCTGGTAGTGGTTATCCTGGCAGTGATTGTCCTGACAGTGATTGTCCTGATAGTGATTGTCCTGGCAGTGATTGTCCTGGCAGTGGTTGTCCTGGTAGTGGTTGTCCTGGCAGTGATTGTCCTGATAGTGATTGTCCTGGCAGTGATTGTCCTGGCAGTGGTTGTCCTGGCAGTGATTGTCCTGGCAGTGATTGTCCTGGCAGTGATTGTCCTGGCAGTGATTGTCCTGGTAGTGGTTGTCCTGGCAGTGATTGTCCTGGCAGTGATTGTCCTGGCAGTGATTGTCCTGGTAGTGATTGTCTTGGCAGTGATTGTCCTGATAGTGATTGTCCTGGCAGTGATTGTCCTGGCAGTGTTGTCCTGGCAGTGATTGTCCTGGCAGTGATTGTCCTGGCAGTGATTGCCTGATAGTGATTGTCCTGGCAGTGAGTGATTGTCCTGGCAGTGATTGTCCTGGCAGTGATTGTCCTGGCAGTGATTGTCCTGGCAGTGATTGTCCTGGCAGTGATTGTCCTGATAGTGATTGTCCTGATAGTGATTGTCCTGGCAGTGGTTGTCCTGGCAGTGGTTGTCCTGGTAGTGGTTGTCCTGGCAGTGATTGTCCTGGCAGTGATTGTCCTGGTAGTGATTGTCTTGGCAGTGATTGTCCTGATAGTGATTGTCCTGGCAGTGATTGTCCTGGCAGTGGTTGTCCTGGCAGTGATTGTCCTGGCAGTGATTGTCCTGGCAGTGATTGTCCTGGCAGTGATTGTCCTGGTAGTGATTGTCCTGGCAGTGATTGTCCTAATAGTGATTGTCCTGGCAGTGGTTGTCCTGGCAGTGATTGTCCTGGAAGTGATTGTCCTGGCAGTGATTGTCCTGGCAGTGATTGTTCTGCAGTGATTGATTGTCCTGGTAGTGATTGTCCTGGCAGTGATTGTCCTGATAGTGATTGTCCTGGCAGTGATTGTCCTGGCAGTGATTGTCCTGGAAGTGATTGTCTTGGCAGTGATTGTCCTGATAGTGATTGTCCTGGCAGTGATTGTCCTGGCAGTGGTTGTCCTGGCAGTGATTGTGATTGTCCTGGCAGTGATTGTCCTGGCAGTGATTGTCCTGGCAGTGATTGTCCTGGCAGTGATTGTCCTGGCAGTGATTGTCCTGGCAGTGATTGTCCTGGCAGTGATTGTCCTGATAGTGATTGTCCTGATAGTGATTGTCCTGGCAGTGATTGTCCTGGCAGTGATTGTCCTGGCAGTGATTGTCCTGGCAGTGATTGTCCTGGCAGTGATTGTCCTGGCAGTGATTGTCCTGGCAGTGATTGTCCTGGCAGTGATTGTCCTGGTAGTGATTGTCCTGGCAGTGATTGTCCTGATAGTGATTGTCCTGGCAGTGATTGTCCTGGCAGTGATTGTCCTGGTAGTGATTGTCCTGGCAGTGATTGTCCTGATAGTGATTGTCCTGGCAGTGATTGTCCTGGTAGTGATTGTCCTGGCAGTGATTGTCCTGGTAGTGATTGTCTTGGCAGTGATTGTCCTGATAGTGATTGTCCTGGCAGTGATTGTCCTGGCAGTGATTGTCCTGGCAGTGATTGTCCTGGCAGTGATTGTCCTGGCAGTGATTGTCCTGGCAGTGATTGTCCTGGCAGTGATTGTCCTGGTAGTGATTGTCCTGGCAGTGATTGTCCTGGCAGTGATTGTCCTGGCAGTGATTGTCCTGGCAGTGGATTGTCCTGGCAGTGATTGTCCTGGCAGTGATTGTCCTGGCAGTGATTGTCCTGGCAGTGATTGTCCTGGTAGTGATTGTCCTGGCAGTGATTGTCCTGATAGTGATTGTCCTGGCAGTGATTGTCCTGGCAGTGATTGTCCTGGCAGTGGTTGTCCTGGCAGTGATTGTCCTGCAGTGATTGTCCTGGCAGTGATTGTCCTGGCAGTGATTGTCCTGGTAGAGTGATTGTCCTGGTAGTGATTGTCCTGGCAGTGATTGTCCTGGTAGTGATTGTCCTGGCAGTGATTGTGCTGGCAGTGATTGTCCTGGTAGTGGTTGTCCTGGTAGTGGTTATCCTATCAGTAATTGACTGTTAAGTTGGCAGACTGAGAATCACTGACTTACGGTCGTCTGTTCATTTCTTTCAGGAAACAGTTTCTGTTTTACTCAGAGAATGTGAGGCGAAACTTGAAGAGAAAACCTATCTAAAGTAAGTTGATATTTTCTTGATGTTTTTCTGTGTTCTAGAACAATATTACTATATTCAATGTGTGAATACTAACTGTCTTATCTTGATAGCATGCCTGGAATGGCGCAGTCGCACCTTGGGCGTGACCTGAAAACCACCTTTATGAGTGGATTCAACAAACTTATGGACGCTTCTCCCAGACCCAAAATGTCAGATATTTTTAAACGTAAAGAAAGAACAGATTCAATGAAATCAATGTAGAAAGAGTATTGGCCAATCAAATCAGTTTATCAATCGTGCATGCAATACTAGCTAGTATCTACCTACAGTCTTAACCAATCATATCACGTCATTCATCTCTTCTACGATGTAGACAAAACGTAATTTATTATTCGACGCTCGCTCATTGAAACTTAAACGATAAAGCGCATCATTACGTGGCACCGGTTTATTTTCCACTATTGTGGATGACAATACTGTACTCGGTTCATCTTCGGAAGCCATCGGAAGATTTTGAAATGTTTTCGGAAAGGTTTCGGGAATGTTCGTGGAGCGAATCATTGACCGAGAGAAGATTGTGAATGCAACAAACCAAAATTAAATAATTCATTTGTTCAGTAACACAATCGGTTTTACAGATTTTCAAGATATCTAGTTTTATAAAGATGAGGGGAGGGTTAAAATAATAAATATAAAATAACACTAATTAATAATTGAACAAATAAAGATATATTGAACACTTTATATTCTGCTTATGTTTTACTTAGCAAAATAAAGTACAGTAATATAAATGAAATACTTGCGAATAGGATTTTTATGCTTTCCCTCATCAATTAAATAATCTAAATTTTAACTAGATGGTATCATTATGTTGTTATGTGTCTTCTTGGTATGGGTCAATGCATTCACTAGTCGATCCCCTGGTCGCTGGTTTCCAAATCCCAGCACTTAACCAGAGGACTACGTTAGTCAATAAATTTCCATAACAATAACCGTTACACGATAGACTACTAAATTGACCCTCGAAAACAATCGTAAGTACAGACAGCTGAAGTGGTTAGGAGTAGGATACGACTGTTCCCTCCCTCTTTGACTACGTACTTCGCTGATTGTGTACGTAACATACTGTGACTTATTTAGATTCTGGGTTTTATTTTTTAATTGGAAAAGTTAATTTTTAAATGTTTTTTTTTGTATTTTCTGTAGGTTTTTTTTCGGTAAAGTTTATTTTTAAATGATTTTTTTTTTCTTTTAGTTTCGTTTCTTTTTTTTTTCGGTAAAGTTTATTTTTAAATTATTTTATTTTCCTCTTAGTTGCTGTTTTCTTTTCGATAGAGTTTCGAGTATTTTAGGAACCCTGCTTTCTGGTTTTTTTTTCCGAACGCACGCGACCAAGATGTATTATGGGTAATCACGGAACTACTCGTGCCCGACAGGCCAAGGGCGCTAGGACAAAGACGTTTTGTGTATTTGAATAGTAATAAATATGCTACGAGTTGTACTTATCTGTTGCCGTTTCTTATTCTTGTTTGTCCCCTGTTAGTTGCCTGGCCAAACGAACGTTTCGTATCATTGGCCAGGCAACTAACAGGGGACAAACAAGAATAAGAAACGGCAACAGATAAGTACAACTCGTAGCATATTTATTACTATTCAAATACACAAAACGTCTTTGTCCTAGCGCCCTTGGACAGGCAGCATTCCCTTTTATGTAGTTTTTTAAAGTATTTTGCCACCCCGCGGATCTACAGGCAAAATATTGTACCGGTTGCATTTTTTACAAGGTAGTTGGTTTCTACTAAAACACTCATTAGACTACTCGTTTTCTATGAGTAAAATAGTCAATTCGGTGCTACGCACTTCGTTGACTATTGACTCATAGAAAACTCGAACTCGTAGTGTAATTGTTAAATAGACCAGTATACGATTATCTATATTGTAAAAGACTGATCATCTCCACCCACCCTCCCGACCATTACTCTATTTTTGTATTGTAATGATTATGTTTAGTTTAGCGAGCCATAAAAGAACTACAGTCTGATATAATGAAAGGTTTGTCGACTGCAAATCTAATATTCTAGTCGGTACTACGTATTAGTGCTATTAGATTAGTTGACTCAGTTAATTATCTAGAGCATCATTATTACCCACATTCTAGAAATTATTGGAAGATACAGTAAAAACCCGCATATAAGAAACTGCAGATTAAGAACCTCCAGGCTGAAATTTAGCCAATTAAGCATCCAATATATAAGAACCAGTATAGCCTGAGAAATGAAGGAGGTTCTTATGTGAAAAATGACTAAGGCCTACGGCAAACGTCGAACTAACCATGAACTTAATTCAGTCGAACCTATTAATTTTGTGGATACACTGCATTAAACCTTTATTATTATTATTATTATTATTATTATTATTAAATAGGCTGATGGATAGTAATAATATGATGATCCCGTGATTATAATTGGCTGAGAAGGCTTATTTTAAATAGGATCGGCGCGACTTAAGTTCGACGTTTACATTAGGCCTAAAGCTCAGAACACACAGGTACAGTCGGTGCTGAATATTCAGAAATATTATATTTACTAGACAGTTGGGTTGTTAATGTTTAGTGTGAATTGACCTTTCAGGGTCAATAGTTCACAAATTAATTTTTTTGTAAGGAAATACACCATACTGTATCGGGAACAATTGTGTTTTTTTTGCCCTGTAAATAAGAACCTGTTAAGAACCTATTCAGCCTGATTTCTCACTAGACACCCAAAAAGAACCATTTCAGCCTGACTTGGAAAAATAGGGGTTCTTTTATGCGGGTTTTTACTGTATATGAAATGAGCGAAAATGAAATCCAATAACCAGAGCAACTACCAGCAGAGATATTTAATTTAACAATTATTCCACGAAATCGAGTCGTACATGAGCTGATATTATATAGACAACCACTGGATTGTGAGAAATATAACATTTGTTTTAATTTTTAGTTCGGCAAAACCGGTTTGCCATTGTTGAAAATCTTTCTCTACTCATGGTATATGAGCTGATAGCCTAGAGCAGCCAATCAGAGCGCGTGCTTGCTCATATCCAGTGGTTGTCTATTCAATAACAAAGAGTATACTATACTGCCACGCTTTTATATCTGTAAATAGCGGCGCAGTATATGCTATGTCTTCATTTCCAATCTACCAAGCCTTATCTGGATCTCTCACGTTTTCCGGACAAGTCGGCTGACGGCTCTCGGCTGACGGCTCTCGGCTGACGGCTCTCGGCTGTCGGCTGACCACTGTCGGCTCTCGGCTCTCGGCTGACGGCTGACGGCTGTCGGCTCGGACCCTCGGCTCGGCTGACGGCTTTCGGCTCTCGATTGCCGGCTCGGATTCGACGGCTCTCGATTTTCGAGAAGAAAAATAGAAGAAAATAGAAGAAAAATTATTCTTTCTTCTTCAAAGAAAAAAATCCGATAATTCATTTGCTTAGGGTAATCAAAATCATTGGGCTCTATTGATTTTTAATGGGGTGATGGCTACAACTACCGGAATGCGGTGCCTTACGAATTTTCTTTATTATTCAAATTTGTATTCCCAAATTCCAACAATTGGCACTAATTAATTATCGTACAATTAGTACATGACGCCATAATGCAAATGACCAGGAGCCCATTATTCCTGAAATTAATGACCTATTGTAATCAACTCTCTTGAATTTTTTCCTCTAATTATTTTTCTTATTTTCTCGTTCGTTTCCCTTTTTTTCGTTTTCTTTTCCGTTTCTTTCTCGATTTATATTTGATCTTATCTTTATTTACATATTTCCTCTCTCTAAGTCTCTAGTAGTTAAATAGCGCATCTTTTCTATCTAACAAAACATTATGTGAGGTAGCCATACTATCCATTCTATCATTTTTTTCAATCAATCTTTATTTTTATTTAATAATAATAATCCTTTATTAACATTTATTCTCTAAATTATGAATATCGACCAAAAGGTGTAAATTGATCAATAATGTATAATGATATACTAAATGTAGCTATATCAATATTACAATACAATACTAATACTATCCTGCATACAGGCTAGATTGAGAGAACTTAGCTAAAATCAGCTCAGTAGTAAAAAAATAATTCCGCTCCCGCTGACAAATTCTCAAAATGAAGCTGAGAATAGTTGCTGTAACTCAAAACAAATGGTCCAAACAAACAACTACTTTGATTTACAACATTAAAAAAATTATTTATGTATTTGCTTTCTTTTTAGCTTTTCTCTTTGTCTTCTTCTTTTCCTTTTCTCCTGTTTCTTTGCCTGTGATTCTTTTTTCTTCTCAATCTCCTCGACGTCTGTTCTGTCTCCTTGCTTTTCTTTCCGTTTTCTTTTCTGTTCTAGTTC
The DNA here is from genome assembly GCA_033675265.1 of Actinostola sp. cb2023. Taxonomy (NCBI): domain Eukaryota; kingdom Metazoa; phylum Cnidaria; class Anthozoa; order Actiniaria; family Actinostolidae; genus Actinostola; species Actinostola sp. cb2023. The sequence goes on from JAUJYZ010000058.1 coordinate 64,741, forward strand.
TCCATCATTCTTGTCTTCGTCTTCTTTCTCTTTGTTCTCCGTCTCTTCCTTTCCCTTCTTTTTCTGTTCCTTTGTTTTTGTTTTTGTTTTCCTTATCTCGTCGTCCTTTTCTTTTCGCTCTCCTTTTCTTTTCTGTTCTAGTTCTCCATCATTCTTGTCTTCGCCTTCTTTCTCTCAGTGAATTTGTCAGCGGGAGCGAAATTTTTTTTTTACTACTGAGCTGAGTTTAGCTAAGTTCTCTCAATCTAGCCTGTATGCAGGATAGTATTAGTATTGTATTGTAATATTGATATAGCTATACATTTAGTATATCATTATACATTATTGATCAATTTACACCTTTTGGTCGATATTCATAATTTAGAGATCCAATAAATGTTAATAAAGGATTATTATTATTAAATAAAAATAAAGATTGATTGAAAAAAATTATAGAATGGATAGGGCTACCTCACATAATGTTTTGTTACATAGAAAAGATGCGCTATTTAACTAATAGAGACTTAGAGAGAGGAAATATGTAAAGAAAGATGGATCCAGAAAGATAAGATCAAATATAAATCGAGAAAGAAACGGAAAAGAAACGGAAAAGAAAACGAAAAAAAGGGAAACGAACGAGAAAAGAAGAAAAATAATTAGAGGAAAAAAGTCCAGAGAATTGATTACAATAGGTCATTTCAGGAATGGGCTCCTGGTCATTTGCATTATGGCGTCATGTACTAATTGTACGATAATTAATTAGTGCCAATTGTTGGAATTTGGGAATACAAATTTGAATAATAAAGAAAATTCGTAAGGCACCGCATTCCGGTAGTTGTAGCCATCACCCCATTAAAAATCAATAGAGCCCAATGATTTTGATTACCCTAAGCAAATGAATTATCGGATTTTTTTCTTTGAAGAAGAAAGAATAATTTTTCTTCTATTTTCTTCTATTTTTCTTCTCGAAAATCGAGAGCCGTCGAATCCGAGCCGGCAATCGAGAGCCGAAAGCCGTCAGCCGAGCCGAGGGTCCGAGCCGACAGCCGTCAGCCGGAAGCCGAGAGCCGAGAGCCGACAGTGGTCAGCCGACAGCCGAGAGCCGTCAGCCGAGAGCCGTCAGCCGACTTGTCCGGAAAACGTGAGAGATCCGCCTTATCTTCTGTAAATATGTGTAGACAATGAATGGAAGACTAATCTAATCATGTACCAAGTAGAGTTGGGCATATCATGTTCACCATGCCATGATCTACTAGATCTTTGAAGGGTCTTTGAACATTTACCGCGTTCTAGACTAACTTTGCACCTGCCATCTTGCCTTTATGATCCTGTTAGAATTGATAGCACTTTATTGGTTCATATCGCATTGACCCCATCTACACATATAAATAAAGAATGATGTAGAATGAAACTTGAGCCAAAGAGGTGTCAGGTTAATAAAGCTTGAGTGTCTGTCGTGCATGATATATGGACGAATCGAAGGCTGGTGTCAGGTCATCTCAGTTGGGGTATTCAGTTGTGTTGTGAGGCGGTCGAGACTCCAAGCTTCCACCAAGTCTTTGAAGGTATTTCATCTGTTCAGTTTGTTATTTCCCTCGTTCAGAATACTGATAAAACCAATACTGCAACGCCTTTCTCTTTCGCCCATTCTCTTCAGTCTAATATTGTTAATTGGCAGCAGCGCAAAGCATTCTGGTATATCACCCGCCAGTTTCTTCGAAGTATTCGTGTTTGTAAAAACGTGTATTGTTTTTATGTTTGCCGGCCATTTTCTTAGCTTACAAACTTGAGTTACTCACAGCGTAGTTTCTTCATTTTTTTAAAGCTGTTGATTGTCATATTTGCACAACACATGTTCTTCATAAACTAACAGTTAAGATTTCTGTCTTGTGTATTTTCTCGCGTTCAAAAGTCAAGCAATCATGTCATGTCAAGTCCTTGGTCATGTCGGTCTTCACTGAATAATGCATGGTAGCTGCTATGTTTCTACTGTACTGTTTCTACTCGTCATCATATATATTATGTTTTCTGTAAAACTACTTTATAAATCTCCTTGCAAATATATTTAATAGTGCTAGCTAGTGTAAACAGCTTGGGAAATGAAGTGTCAGACTGTGAATGAGTTTGCATCCAAATTTTAAATATGTCATCGTTTCTTCTACCGCTGCAAATAAGCAACGAAATGAGTTCCTCTTGAGTAATGCATGCAGCTGGTATTATCACTGGGATTCAGTTTACAATCACAAATGGCCAAGAACAGTTTATTTCAGTAATGAGATGACTAATGAACATGCATGCTCGTCGATTACAGCCTTAGAAAAAGAGCAACAACCTGCTGGTGGGTTGATGGCTAAGACAGCATTTCTCAGTGACTGTCTTAGTGTAATTGTCTCTCTCTCGTCGTTGTAATTAGACTAACCATAGTGTTCAATAACTGAGTTCACGACCGAGTATTTACATTGTGTAAACACAGCTGAAACCGGCCATAAGTTATTCACAATATAGATCGAAACGACAAGAACCAAGAACTAACTTGATTTGAAGGACTCATATATATATGCTGCACTACTGACAGGTACAGTGTTTATTGATAGGACAGCATAGACTAGCAGGGCTGTGAATCATGCAAGCCGGTAGTCATTCTTTAGTTCAATAATTGGAAGAAAATTAGAAATTAATCATTATACCACGTGAAGACTGATCATTCATACAGAATCGTCCTGAATATTACATGGCAAACTGACGTATAAAACATTGATTGTTTATGGAGGTCGATTGGAGCGACGATATTCTACATGTTTTGGTAAAAGCCTAGGCTAGGCTGTAAAGCAGTACTGAGACAACAGGGCCGTACACAGCACAGGGGCAGGGAGGAGGGGGGACAGTCCCCCCCCCCCCCCCCCCTCCCCCTTCCTAGCAAGGCGAAAAAGATATCAAAAAGTACTGAGAACTGTACTATTTTTAGTTATTTTTTGCTGTTAAATACGCCCCCCCCCCCCCCCCCCCCCCCCTTGAATTTTATGTTATGTACGGCCCTGGACAACTTACATTATTAAACATTTTACTCACAATCTCGCATCTGATTGGCTGAGAGCATGCAGTTAATTCTCGATAGCACTGATGTGAACTTGACAGGATAAATCTATTATCTGCTACAGATAATAGATTCATCAGTCAAGGCGGGATTCAATGTCAGTAAAGAGCGGTAGGTTTGCAGTGTCAATGCAGGACATGGCAGCATTTATTGATTATTTATTGTAATATTGATTATAATTGTGTTCTCACTTATACAAAATGTTTAATAAAACAATTATTGGAATCTTTCAGTTCTTATCGTAAATGATGTACACAATGAAATATTTATGACATTAATTTAGGTTAAAAAAGGTTCACACTGCAGTTGTAAAAGCGATGTGCTTCATCAGGGCCAATTACTAGACTCTCAGACTCTCAGTCTAGCTTAGCTTCGGTATCGGCAAATAATTAATCTGCTCGCCACTGACAAATCACGATCAGTTTCTCTACCTCATCCAATGATTTCTCACATTTCAACATTTCAACACAACCGTATGTTTAATTTGGCTTTAGTGTAATCCTTGCTATGCCTTGCTATGCCTTGCTATACCTTGCTATGCCTTGCTATGCCTTGCTATGCCTTGCTATGCCTTGCTATGCCTTGCTATGCCTTGCTATGCCTTGCTATGCCTTGCTATGCCTTGCTATGCCTTGCTATGCCTTGCTATGCCTTGCTATGCCTTGCTATGCCTTGCTATGCCTTGCTATGCCTTGCTATGCCTTGCTATGCCTTGCTATGCCTTGCTATGCCTTGCTATGCCTTGCTATGCCTTGCTATGCCTTGCTATGCCTTGCTATGCCTTGCTATGCCTTGCTATGCCTTGCTATGCCTTGCTATGCCTTGCTATGCCTTGCTATGCCTTGCTATGCCTTGCTATGCCTTGCTATGCCTTGCTATGCCTTGCTATGCCTTGCTATGCCTTGCTATGCCTTGCTATGCCTTGCTATGCCTTGCTATGCCTTGCTATGCCTTGCTATGCCTTGCTATGCCTTGCTATGCCTTGCTATGCCTTGCTATGCCTCGCTATGCCTCGCTATGCCTCGCTATGCCTCGCTATGCCTCGCTATGCCTTGCTATGCCTTGCTATGCCTTGCTATGCCTTGCTATGCCTTGCTATGCCTTGCTATGCCTTGCTATGCCTTGCTATGCCTTGCTATGCCTTGCTATGCCTTGCTATGCCTTGCTATGCCTTGCTATGCCTTGCTATGCCTTGCTATGCCTTGCTATGCCTTGCTATGCCTTGCTATGCCTTGCTATGCCTTGCTATGCCTTGCTATGCCTTGCTATGCCTTGCTATGCCTTGCTATGCCTTGCTATGCCTTGCTATGCCTTGCTATGCCTTGCTATGCCTTGCTATGCCTTGCTATGCCTTGCTATGCCTTGCTATGCCTTGCTATGCCTTGCTATGCCTTGCTATGCCTTGCTATGCCTTGCTATGCCTTGCTATGCCTTGCTATGCCTTGCTATGCCTTGCTATGCCTTGCTATGCCTTGCTATGCCTTGCTATGCCTTGCTATGCCTTGCTATGCCTTGCTATGCCTTGCTATGCCTTGCTATGCCTTGCTATGCCTTGCTATGCCTTGTACCCCATAACAAACTGGCTCAGTTCTTGCAGGTTTCCTTGATACATTACTGTCCACCTTATTCCTGTTCCTGTTTCTCGAAAGCCCCATAAACAGCGGTTGCGGGTTCAACAAGACATCTGCAAAAAATCTGCGACAATTACTCTACAAAGCTGTTCTTAATTTTGACATCAGTTTTTAATATGAACAAACTTAATTCCCTTCACTGTTAGATATATAGATTTTCAGTAAAGAAACTCTACTACTGGACAAGTGGACTTGCCGTGAACTTGGAAAATTAGGTTTTTCTAAGCCGAATCTACACGAACACATTTTCCTTGAAAAGCTTTCCTTGACAAGGAAAACTTGCTCGTGTAGACGACGAAAACATCGCCAATTTTTCCTTGTCAAGGAAAACTTGTCAAGGAAAACTTGTCAAGGAAAACTTCAGTTGTTCGTGTAGATGCGGCTTTAATCATGTGGCTGAAAGTGTTTGTTGACTTTCGTAAGGCATTTACAGGTATACTACTTCTGATCAGAAACTAGCTTGCAATTTATAGTTGTGACTATCTAAATGATGTGTTCGGTGTCTACAAGACCTTTCTTGGCGGCCATATTGGATTACATACACTAGTGATAGTGATTTAGTTTCTTTGATATCAGTTAATCTAGAAGCAATATTAGTTAGTTACTTTTGTTCATGCTATTTTCCATGGTCTACAATGATTCATTAATCTCATAGTCATAATAAAATTATTCTATCAACAATGAAATGGCAATGACATAGTTAGCAGCCATGTTGGATGCCATACCAACATGGCTACCATCTTTATTCTGTCTCAGTTCATAATCGTAACCTTTGTACCTGAACTTAAAACACATATCATTCTTAATATCCGTCAACTGAAACACAGAAAACTCAACTACCCAGCCTACAAAAAATCACCTACAATATCTATTGATGTGTACAAATAATGGCTTGGGCTTCCTGTGTTATATATTGGCTATCTTTATATCAGTATTACGTTTTGTCATTTTTAATTTCATTCAAAATATTGTTTTGACTTTCTTTTTGTAGTACGTTCGCTAGAACCGAAAGTCAGTATTAGTGAATATATCATGAAACTGTAATTATTCTGAAGTAGGAGAAAGCACACTTGAGCCGGGCTATGACGGTGTCGTCAGGAAACCGTTTAATGATGAATCACAAGGTAAACATAGACAGGTTGTTGTGATATTATTGCAATTCTAGAACTTCCTTGAATAATGCGTTATATATACCATGCTCTACAAGACCCCACTACAGCCTGTCATGCATGATATACTCGGCTCTTTTCATCGTACTTCCTTGAATAATGCGTTATATATACCATGCTCTACAAGACCCCACTACAGCCTGTCATGCATGATATACTCGGCTCTTTTCATCGTACTTCCTTGAATAATGCGTTATATATACCATGCTCTACAAGACCCCACTACAGCCTGTCATGCATGATATACTCGGCTCTTTTCATCGTACTTCCTGGTTGTAAGTAGTGGGATTATAGACCAAGTCCACTGAGTAACGCAACTATACTTGTGAAAATAACCCCAGAATAACATTGAGAACCTCAACACCACTACGTGAACATTTAACGATGTTTTGTCGATATTTCTATGTTTTAATCTTTAGCGATTTTATGGCATATCTCCATGGTTTCTCGATCCCATAGCAACTCAGTGATCGCTAATTCATTCAGGGGACGTCAATCAAGTAACATCAGCCGGTTTGGTGAACCAGCAGTTTTAGAGCGCATCTTTACTGTTCAAACACCAATCCGTGTCCACTACAAACAAAACACCAGTTTGAATGCAGCTGGTTAAGAAGTGAATATAAGCGATCATTTTCAAACACGAATCAGTGTCGTGTTGTCCAGCTACTTCAGAACCATTACTCCACCATGCAGTAGGTACGTGACAGGTCCTCGACGCCCTTTTATCAGTAGTTTCTGAAAGCAGATTTGTCATTTGTCTGTCACTGGAAAGAATCACCGTGTTACAGTATACCAGTGTCTTGTGAGATGATATTTTGGGCTGAAATATTTCTTTGAATCATCGTACGCACTGTTATTACAGAAGACTATAGGCCTGATGGCGATTTCTAAATGTGCAATGCGCAAGTATCAGTAGTAAGTATAATACTTTCATATTACAATAGTGAACTAAGAAAATTATAGAAACTTAATCAATACTGCGGGTCAACAGTTTATCCACAAAGTCATTTTATCTTTGACGAAACTCTGTCAGCCTTCAAGTCTGATAGTCACTGCACTAGAACATGAAATTGTAAATATATGTACATATCAATTTTTGAACTTCTAATATTTTCATCTATATTTTTATTTATTTGTGGTGTAAAGGAGACTTGGACATAGGGTTTACCTCAAAGTTTCTCAAATATTAGTACAAGTTAGTATTTGAATAAAGTATTATTAGCCGGTGCAGCGCATGCCGTTAGCGCATGTATAGCAAACAACTTTGTTTTGATGGTTTAGAAATGAGCATTCTCACAGCCCGGTCAAAACATATAGAACAAAAACTGACTGCAGCACTTAGCAGTTCTACATGACTTTGCTACTTAACGATACACAGGCACCGAGCGATCCGCATATGAATTCTTTACTCATGTTTATTGATGTTACTATTAGCGTCTAGAACCCTTTATTAATATCTTACTCAAGTCTCACATTAGCTTTGCTATTAGCTAAAGTGGCCCATTTCCTCTATACGGTTAAGCTTTGTCTCGATTTTGTCAAATTACTTTAGCAGTGATGGTGTGCGGTGTTTTTACAGTGTTAGTAAGTTTGCCTGTTGTTATTTGCTTGCTGAGCTGGAGGTCCATCCGTCATGTTGAAACATCATGTTTAAACATGAATTCTTGCGAGTGTTTCTATCTATTTGGATTCATAGTTAAAAATGGCCTCCCTGAAAGTCTATTTGCCGATTAGGTTTTATAGCTTTGACAGTCCAGCGACAGCTGATGATATCTAGTGATTTCGTAAGTCTTCTAGATATCTATGATAATGCTAGTAGTCGATTAAATATAAAGCATTATGCTTATACATTTTTGAAAACCTTCACACAATAAGGAAAGAATACATAATAGACTCCCTGATGTTTGTAATGTACCTCCCACAGCTTACTGCATGCATGGTAGTCATTAGGTATTCACACTAATCTCTCTCCTCCCACAGCTTACTGCATGCATGGTAGTCATTAGGTATTCACACTAATCTCTCTCCTCCCACAGCTTACTGCATGCATGGTAGTCATTAGGTATTCACACTAATCTCTCTCCTCCCACAGCTTACTGCATGCATGGTAGTCATTAGGTATTCACACTATCTCTCTCCTCCCACAGCTTACTGCATTGCATGGTAGTCATTAGATCATTAGGTATTCACACTAATCTCTCTCCTCCCACAGCTTACTGCATGCATGGTAGTCATTAGGTATTCATTAGATATTCATTAGGTATTCACACTATTCTCTCTCCTCCCACAGCTTACTGCATGCATGGTAGTCATTAGGTATTCACACTACTCCCACAGCTTACTGCATGCATGGTAGTCATTAGATATCACACTATATCTCTCCCTCCCACAGCTTACTGCATGCATGGTAGTCATTAGGTATTCACACTATTCTCTCTCCTCCCACAGCTTACTGCATGCATGGTAGTCATTAGATATTCACACTAATCTCTCTCCTCCCACAGCTTACTGCATGCATGGTAGTCATTAGATATTCACACTAATCTCTCTCCTCCCACAGCTTACTGCATGCATGGTAGTCATTAGATATACTAGGTATTCACACTAATCTCTCTCCTCCCACAGCTTACTGCATGCATGGTAGTCATTAGGTATTCACACTAATCTCTCTCCTCCCACAGCTTACTGCATGCATGGTAGTCATTAGGTATTCACACTAATCAATCTCTCTCTATCTCATTCTCTATTTCCCACTTTTTCCCTTTCTGTTTAACTTTCTCTTCCTGCTTCATACTCTTTCTTGCTATTCTTTCTTTCCTGTTGTGTTTCTTCTTCCCATTTTTTCTATCTATCTATAACTGATACAAACGAGTTACAGCATTGAGCGTTCTCAGCTTGTAAATATTGATCGAATAAATATGTATGTAAACTATAGCTTCCCACGTTAACTGAGATACATTATAAACATTTATTGATACGTAGAATCTAGTATCCCTGCTATGCAACAACTATTGTACTTTTGGTGAGTGGCACTTTCTTTTTTACTTGAAGAATGATTGAGCCATGCAAGTAGAACTATAAGTACCAAATATTGCTTCTCTAGATGAAAGAGTTCCGTGTTCGCTGAAAGCTTTTATGTCGCCAGCCCGCCGTCTTTGTAAGTGCACTACTCAATGTACACAGAGCAGGGAGAATGAAATGAGAGAAAAGATTGAAAAAGGGAAACGACAACAAACCAACAATGTTAATTATAACTCAGCTTCCTTAATTACTAACAAGAACAGCACTGAAAAATAACGAATAATTTATTAATAAGAGAAACAGCATTCTTGTTGGATATACATTATATTTATTGAAATCTAGAGGCGTTAGGATCAAGAACTCATGTAATCAGTTACCGTTAATCCAATCTTCCTTTTTTCGTTTTTTTTCTTAATTGAAGGAAGTAGATGTACATGTTCATATATACGTGTTGATTTGTAAGCAAGCTTTTTAGTAGAATATTGAAATATCATAAAACAAGATATCTCTTGTGTCAATACACAAGATATAAACAGTATGGCTATTAAGTTAGGGGTGGACCATTAGACTACTGATGGGGTGGTTGCACGAATCCCAAAATAAATATCGAGCAAGCCTTTCCCAAGGAAAAAAAAAATCGCGCAACACATAAAGGAAGGGGAAAAAAATCGAGCAAGCAATGTAGCCGATTTCAATATATAAATATTAAAAGACGATAAAGATCATTTGATTTTAATAATACACCAGACTCGTTCCTAGTCGTTACTTTAATACCGTGGAAAGGGAAGTAAACCGGACCTGAAAGAAACCGAAAAAAAACTGGAAAGTGCGCAAAGGCGCTTGGGAAGGTGGGGCGCAAAGGCGCACGGGAAGGAAGGAGAATTATGGAATTTTTAAGAAGAGTGAAGGTCGAAACGTCTATTTATTGAAGTTTTGTGGACATTAGAAGTTGGCTGCCTACAACTCTCTCCTACATTATTTAAGATACAGCCATTCTGGCCATTCTGGCTGCTACGAAATATATCAAATGTATACTCTCTACAACGTTTCTGCAATCACTCAATTGCAGAAACGTTGAATAGTACATTTTGTATTTATACTGAAATATCTAATAAGATGCAAAATGTTATTCATGCTAAAATACAACTGTTTCAACACAAAATAGTGCTGAAAACTATTGTGTTGCCCTTGCTGGATGCGATACTAATCTAAAATTGATGATTATGATATATTAGAAGATAATAAGTGATGTTTCACACTTTGTATCTCTGTCATTAGACTTGTATCTCATTAGATATTTGTATAAATGTATACTTACTTAACAACCTTTCTGCAATCGAGTGTATATAAAATATATACAAAATAGATAGATATAAATATATATATATAAATCTTAAAAAGGAATCTTAGTTTCCTTTTAGAAACAGTAACAATAGTAAGTATTAAATATTTTCTTGATTGAACATAATTATTATTCAGTTATTGGCCATAAGACGGCACTATAAATGTGATAATATATAATATATATTATATATACAATATATATTATATACACACACACTGTATGTAAATCTTAATATTATTCTGATTAATCTTAGTTTCCTTTTAAAAACAGCCGAACAATAGCAGTATTAAATATTTTCTTGTGATTGAGAATTGAAACAATAATTAAATAGAACATAATTATTCAGTTATTGACCAAAGTATAAAGGGTGTGGAAAGTAGGTGGGTTGGAAAAAAAACAATCTTGAAGACCTATTTTTCTATCTATCCCTGATTTATGAATACTTTTAATTATTATAAATATTCATAGAGTACAAACAATTTAACTGTGAAATAGTAGAGTGCAATTTAGAAAAGCTTGAAAACTAAATAACTAATTAGTACTAAATAGCACTAATGAAACAATAGAAAACAATAGAAATAGCACTATTTAGTACTATTTAAAGTTAGTACTATTTCACGCTTTTCTAAATAGCACTCTACTATTACTAAATAGTACTAACATTTAGTACTATTTAATAAATTAGTTAGTACTGTTTCACGGATCTATTGTTTGCACTCTAATTGGAAAAGGAAAAGTCTTCACTCCACCAGGATATATCCCCTCAAGCTGCTTCTATGTTAATGTGAAATTTTTGTAAGGTAAACTTATAAATTTATAAACTTGAGAAAAAAAAATATCGTGCAAGGTCAAGGTCCTTGAAAAAAATAACGTGCAGAGCTAGGAGCAAAGAAAAAAAAATCGAGCAGCCAAAATTCATGCAACCCCCCCCCCCCCCCCCCCCCCCCCCCCCATCAATAATCTAATGGTCCACCCCTTAATGAAAGTTATTTTACAAACGTACTGTAAACAACTAAGAACACCTACTGCAGTTTATCATTTTTCAATTTCCGTTTCGTCACCCAGTCAGCCTTCACTCTGGCTTTCATTCGATAATCGTTGCCGGCTTATGGGTCTTGTGACCGGTCTTGGAGAGCCAGAGGCGCGAGAACTGTAGAGGTTTTCTATTTTAGACTCTATTAAACACTTTATTTCTTTCGAAACCTTATTTTGTTTATTTCAAATTGAACGTGACGTATCGTAAAATATGCGCATATCAATTGTTATCGGTTCAGTTCCTCGCCGCCGCCGCCGCCTCACTGCGTATTGCAGTTATTATCACGATGGCTCCTGGCGTTATCTCAGTATCAGCTGTTTGAAGTAAAACAAATTTGTTCACCAAAATGTTTCAATTTCAACATCGTCCACTACCATAACCACCACCACCATCATCATCAACAACATCATCATCATTACCATCATCAACACCACCACCATTAGTATCACCACCACCATTAGCACGTACCCCCACAATCATCAACAACATCATCATCATAGCTATCATCAACATCACTACCATTAGCATCACCACCACCATTAGCACGTACCCCCACAACTCAGGTATATTAAGGCTTGGCTTTTTAGAGCAACACGTAAAATCACATTTTTACAATATCTCTATCAATTTATAACACATGATTATGGTGTTTGGTCCTTAGGAGGTATTTAGGTTTTGTAAAATTTGAAGTGCAATATATTATGTTAATTTCCAAGGGTCACGTGACCTTAAAATGAGAAAAAGAGAAAATTGAAAATGGGGAGTACAGAGACTTTTCTTAGAATAATAAAATAGGTGTCATTTGATGATGTTTGAAGAGGTCTTCCTAAGTTAGCCTTTGATGGTTGTCCCCAGCTAAACGGTAAAGAGAAAAATGAGAATATACAATTTTCAGCTTGGTCACGTGACCTCTTTTGTCAATTATCTCCATAACTAACAATCATGGACAACGAGAAAAGGCTATTTTGGAAAGAGCTTTACAATTGTCCTTATTTAATATATATTTTATTATTCTAAGAAAAGTCTCTGTACACCCCATTTTTTGCCAGTGAATCTTTCGTACATTTGTGACCACGTGGTTTGTCACGTGATACTGCATGTCCAGTAGTTACCATATAATATTATCTGATTCAACGAACTACAGCTACTAGCCGAGTTTCAGCTTGGTAGGTGAAATTCCTGACTCAATAATTGAAAAAATTGATTTGATTTTATCTCTAATTAGTCATCAAACAACATCATCTCATTACTATCATCAACACCACCAACCTTAATCACCACACCTGAGAATCATCAACAACATCATCATCATTACTATCATCAACACCACCACCATTAGCATCACCACCACCATTAGCACGTACCCCCACAATCATCAACAACATCATCATCATAACTATCATCAACACCACCACCATTAGCATCACCACCACCATTAGCACGTATCCCCACAATCATCAACAACATCATCAGGTCATCATCAACACCACCACCATTAGCATCACCACCACCATTAGCACATACCCCCACATCACAACACATCATCATCATAACTATCATCAACACCACCACATTACATACCATTAGCACGTATCCCCACAATCATCAACAACATCATCAGGTCTCATCATCATCATTACTATCATCAACATCACCACCATCTTCAACAATACATACATACTTTATTACATGTTCCCTCTAGGACTTTTAATCAACCGATATTAATGCAAGACCTATAGAACTTTAATTCCAGTGGAAACACTGGCCAGCTTCTGCTATCTCATGGACATAAGTAAATCTGCTCGCTTTGTTTCAACAAACGACAATTATTTGCTGCAGAACATTCATTCGATGTCCTAGACTGTGAACAGTCCCTCTGGGCCACTGGAAGGAAAAGAAAGAAGTTTTCGCAGACTATCGATGTCCATGAAAATTCCTAAACTGAAACATTTCTATTACAACACTTGTCAAATTTCTCGCGCGCTGATTGGATAAGAGCCATTGTCGATAAGAGGACATACGCATAGAATGACGTTTCGCTCGCGCACAGAACCAGCGCGTGATTGAATCCGTTTTTCTTTCAAATTTATGTGTCGTTTTGGGAGCCTTTTCCGCTTTCCTGAGTAAATATTGTTGTAAAAAAAACAAATCGAACATGGTTTTCCATTGTCTGTACTCTTATCGACAACTCTTATCACTACGCTCGTTGTTCCACTTGAGTTTTGAAAATTTTATGACGTCATACGTTATCGATAAGAGTACAGACAATGGAAAACCATGTTAGATTTGTTAAATCGACTTCAATCGACAACGATATATTTACATACTGCAGCCATTGGTGTTTCATATTCAACACTCTTTTTGTTCACTTTGTGCAGAATAATAATAATAATAATAATAATAATAATAATAATAATAATAATAATAATAATAATAATAATAAACAGATTTCATTCGTCATTTTTACTCAGATGTTTTACGTTTTTGTTTCTACAGAGTGAATTAACGAGTATGCTGCTCAACCAATCAGATGACACCTATCATAATGGCATTAAAGTACCCTTTATACCACTAGTAGTCATACTAGTCATCCAGGCTTGTGGGACAGTAGTAGGCAATGTACTCGTCTGCATCGCTATTTATATCCGACCTAATTTACATAACGTGACGTATTACTCCATCTTTAGCCTCGCTTTGGCGGATCTCCTGGCTGGTGTAGTAGCGATGCCGTCTTATATCGCAAAGAAGTTCATCGATCAAGGACCGTTTGCTCTATTCATCTGTGATTCGTTTCGCTTCTCGTACTTCATCACTGGTTATGCGTCTATTTTAAGCCTTTGTGTGATCAGCGTCGATCGTCTAATAGCCGTAAATAATCCGCTGGCCTATATGAATATAGTAACGCATCGACGCGTAGTGATGGCGTTAGTACTGATATGGATTAATGCTGCGATAGTGTCGCTTCTACCCTTCATACCCCTCCCCGGGAAACAATCACATGAATGCAACTATAACCCCACCCGGTGGTGGAGTATCATGGTTATTGTTAGTAATGTGTTGATACCATTCTTATTCATCGTTATGTGCTACATGTACATCTACGTCATAGCGAGATCGCATCTACAGAGAATCAAAAGTGAAATAAGATCTGTTCGAATGTCTCTCACCGACAACAACAAGAACAGAAGAAAAGAGAGAAAACAACGCAAACAACGCAAAGCCAACGTCACCATTATGATAGTCGTTGGACTATTTGTAATTTGTTGGTTTCCATCGTGTATTTATTACTTCTTACAAATGGTATGCCCTCATTGCTTCCCACAATCCTTTGCGACAAAGCGTGATCTCATCAATGCATTGGTTAAGATTCTGACCTTCACGTCGTCGCTTAGCAACCCTATTATATACTGTTGGCGAAGTGAGGATTTTCGTCGCGCCTTCATTAACATATTAACCAGGAAATCCATGACTTTTGCCTCGACTTTTCGTCAGGGTTCGAGGTCTAGTTCAAGTAGCAATAGAGACAAAAGTCTTGTAAAAGATGAACACGTCTAAAAGCAAAGAAACCACGACGACGACTACTCAGAAAGAGTCCAACTGATATATTAGAATGGTCATCCATGCAGAGGCTCGAACCGTCCAATCAATTGTGGCTCGTACTTCCACACGTTCAGAAGAAATTGAAATAAATAATTACAAAATGGGACGATTCTCCCGGGACATTCTGAGAAGCTGAGACATCGAATCGACTTACGTAGATAGGTTAATTGATACTTAGTTGTTGAAGTGTGAAAATCAAAATCGCGATTCTTCTTCTGAAAGAATCCGGGGGTGAGATGCGATTCGCCAAAGCTGGCAGATTTTCAAAATGCAAAATTCAGGAGTGAGATTGTGTCTATCTGGCCTATCTGTGCTCCAGGATCTACCAAGGCAGTTTTGGCCACTTTCAACTTGTAAAAACTGCAACCGGTACAATATTTTGCCTGTAGATCCGCGGGGTGGCAAAAGACTTAAAAAAACTACATAAAAGGGGAAATGCTGCCTGTCGGGCATGAGTAGTTCCGTGATTACCCATAATACATCTCGGTTGTGCATTCCTAAAATAGTCGAAACTCTATCGAAAATAAAAACAGAAACTAAAACCAAAATTAAATAATTTAAAAATTAACTTTACGGGAAAAAATAAGAAACGAAACTAGAGTGCAATTTAGAAAAGTGTGAAATAGTACTAACTTTAAATAGTACTAAATAGTGCTATTTCTATTGTTTTCTATTGTTTCATTAGTGCTATTTAGTACTAATTAGTTATTTAGTTTTCACGTTTTTCTAAATTGCACTCTAAGCGAAAAAATAATAATTTAAAAATAAACTTTCCCGCAGTAAAAAAAAACAAACTGCAAAAAATTAACAAAACTCTTTAAAAAATCTAAAAGAAGACAAAAATAATTCAAAATAAACTTTACCGAAGAAATAAAACCCAGAATCTAAAAAAAAAAAATTCGGTTTCACCGGACAGTGACTCGAACCCTCGCGCTACTTAGGAAATTTATGCAAAACACTAAAAATCGACCATACACCCAGACTTAAATGCTGAGTCACCGTATGTTACGTATAGGACGAAGATTTCAGCCTCATCCGCGCTATCGGGTAGTACACAATCAGAGAAGTAGTCAAAGAGGGAGGGAACAGTCGTATCCTAGTCCTAAATGACTGCCCCTTACCACTTCAAGCTATCTGTACTTCCGATTGATTTCGAGAGTAAATTTAGTAGTCTATCGTGTAACGCTTATTGTTATGGAAATTTATTGACTAACGTAGCCCTCTGGAAATACGCTGGACCTCGACGCCAGTGACCCCGGGTTCGAATCTCCTGGACGTACCAACACTTTTTTATACCGTTTTTTTTCTCTTGTCTTTTCTATCGTTGAAACTAATGTCGAGATTACCATTTGTAAATTTTGAGTTTTAAAGAACAAAATATTTAAATAATAATAATAATTATTAACCGGTGGATTCCAGGACCTACCGTGGGAGTTTTGGCCACTTTTTTGCCTGTAGGCCGGGGTGGCAAAATACTTTTTTTTTTAAATACATAAAAGGGGAAATGCTGCCTGTCTAAAACTAGACGCTCTACTAGCGTGAAGTCGGGCTTCTAACTGATATAGCCTATTTGAACTAAATATAGATATCGCAGATATCGCGATATGAGGTCAAAGAACGACGACGACGACGGCCTGCATTCCACAGGAAGACCGAATAATAATTATTATTATAAAGGGAGAAGATTTCGGCCCCACCCGCGCTATCCTAGTGCTATATAAAACTGGGTCCTAACCAAAAGGCCAGTGAGGGAGGGGATATCCGGCCCCTAAGTCGTACCTTTGGATATCCTCTATTAGACCACTGCTCCATCTAGACACAAACGTTGAACAATCAAACGTTTTATTGAAGTTTTACTCTCTTCGTCGGGCCGTTTCATTATGGCACCGCGTATTAATTATCTTATTCTATTAATAAATACATAATAAAAGTCTTAATATCTAAAACGAAATAAATAGCTTGTAAACAATTATGAAATGACTCGCCCTTTTAGCTCCTCTTACCGTTGAGGAGGGGAGACAAGGGCCTGGGTACTCGTATGGCTTTGAAATGATGTCACCAATCACATTAATAGAAAGAATGTCAGACGAACTTAATTAGAGTCGTTTTCGTATTAGAAGTTGGGGTTCCTGTGGAGATTTTGGCTACACAGGAACCCCATAAATCCCTAAATCCCTAATTCCTAGAGGTTGCCGCGGAGGAGGCTACGGTACCGTGACACTCAAATGGCTTCCTTTCTGAACCAATCAAAAAGCGTGCAGATGCATCTCAACCAATCAAACTCTTTCAATACGGCACTGTACCAGGGTACCGTAGCTTTCGGCCACTCAGCATACGAAAACGCCTCCCCTGGAGCCTAGCTTGTGCGACCTTCACCAAATATTTGTATAATTTATAATTATATAAATTATTAATTTACATTTATCAATATCTATACGCGTTGTACCGTATTCGGTAGTCCTAAATCTCGTATATACAATGTCACCATACGGGTTGTACCGTATTCGGTAGTCCTAAATCTCGTATATACAATGTCACCATACGGGTTGTACGGTATATTCGGTACTCCTAAATCGGTACTCGTATATCTCGTATATACAATGTCACCATACGGGTTGTACGGTATTCGGTACTCCTAAATCTCGTATATACAATGTCACCATACGGGTTGTACGGTATTCGGTACTCCTAAATCTCGTATATACAATGTCACCATACGGGTTGTACGGTATTCGGTACTCCTAAATCTCGTATATACAATGTCACCATACGGGTTGTACGGTATTCGGTACTCCTAAATCTCGCATATACGATGTTACCATACGGTATTCGGTAACATACTTTGTCGTTTGATGATGGCTATAAATGCTTGTCTATAATCATGTCCACGGCGAGCGTAAATAAAGAAATTCACTACAGCATTCAAATGCAGGATCCATACTGACATCGTGTAGACAATCGATGGTAATGTAATACCAAACACGCGTAGGGCCCTGGTAACCAGATACGGTGACCACGTGATCAGGAACAATAGAATAACTGTTAGAATGATTGACGTTGCCTTGGATTCACGACCTGTCAATAGATCATAGGTTAGTTAGTTTTATAAGTAGAGCCGGGATAGAAAGCCATTTAGGGTTTGCACGATCACGTGTCGGCAGCCATGACAGGGAGCAGGATAAAGGAATACCTTTCCCCTAAGGACTTGAATACTTTCTCATGTAAAATGATTCCATTGTTTCTGTCCCCTGTCATGGCTGCCGGCATGTGATCGTGCAAACCCTCTATACGGCGACAAGTTTGAATGGTTCACTTAATCACCCGTGTGTACATGTCGCCAAGCGCAAATCTGTGACCGAAAATGAATATTGTAATTTTGATTTTGTAAATGTACTCAGCTTTTATCATCATAAGGACTTCTACTCTTGTTTGTCGTATATCTATATTTGTGAAGAGCTGCACCCTACATACCACGTGTTTGCATACCACGTGTTTGCATACCACGTGTTTGCATACCACGTGTTTGCATACCACGTGTTTGCGACATTTTCACCTGTTGCCCGTAGTAATATAGAGTCGTTTTCGGGTAACCACTTCATGTAGGCACAATCGTTCGCTTATGAAAACGAAGCAGTCTGATGAAGATAAAAACTTAGACACTTTACCTTTGTTTTGCTGTCTTTTATCCGTTCATCTCGATATTTTATCATTCTGAAGACTTAAGTTACTATATACTCTATATTGCACAGGACCATTACGTGAGTTGTGCCTACACGAAGTAGTTCCCCGTTTTCGTATGAGTGGGAAACCTACGGTATGGAGTTACGGTCACGGTACGGATTCGAAGATATTGTATTCAACCAATCACAGCGCGCGAAATCATTTCTCAACCAATCAGAATGCCTGGATACAGCATGATGATGGCGCGATACGGTCACTGCACGAACCGTACCGTAACTACTTCCTACTCATACGATAACGACTCTAAGTAGTATGTACAGACAGTACTGACGTCGTATTTGAGTGTCACGGTACCACAGGGTTCCCACTCATACGATAACGACTCTAAGTAGTATGTACAGACAGTACTGACGTGAGTGTCACGGTACCACAGGGTTCCCACTCATACGATAACGACTCTAAGTAGTATGTACAGACAGTACTGACGTCGTATTTGAGTGTCACGGTACCACAGGGTTCCCACTCATACGATAACGACTCTAAGTAGTATGTACAGACAGTACTGACGTCGTATTTGAGTGTCACGGTACCACAGGGTTCCCACTCATACGATAACGACTCTAAGTAGTATGTACAGACAGTACTGACGTCGTATTTGAGTGTC
Source organism: Actinostola sp. cb2023 (assembly GCA_033675265.1). Lineage (NCBI taxonomy): Eukaryota > Metazoa > Cnidaria > Anthozoa > Actiniaria > Actinostolidae > Actinostola > Actinostola sp. cb2023. Next base: position 83,961 of record JAUJYZ010000058.1, read on the forward strand.
ACGGTACCACAGGGTTCCCACTCATACGATAACGACTCTATGTTGCACAATACTTTGAATATCCGAGTAAACACAGCAACAACATATACAACATGTATTTCATCTTTAATCGTAGATACAAATAAATGTGAGCCAAATGTCAGATGAAGCATTCATGTTCAATTAAATTATTTGATCAGATGAACCTCGACACGTTTGCTCACTGATTACATCTTCAGTGTTCCCATGGTTACCAGGGTAGAAATACCCGATCACAATGGAGTACAATAGACAATGATGGGCGACCCGCACTGCTGTTCAGCGAACTAAATTGCGAATGAATAATTGTTTATTAATAATTAACACACGAATCTCGACTGATGAGTTTCATAACGAACGCCTTTTGTAAGTCAGGACAACTGCTTACTGAGTCAAACAAATTCAATTCTCTACTCAAGGATTTCTATGTCATTTAATTCATAATTTGTATCATGTAAATATTGGTTTTGGGTTCTTGGTTTATCCTCTTCAGGCTCCAATAAATACACACAACAGAGGAACAGTTTGGCTAAAATATGGTCGTCAACTGACTCTGAAGGATTCAGTTTAAAAAAATGATTAAATTAAAATCAACGGGCTGCCGCAGCGACACGCATCAGCAGGAATTATGAACGATTCTTCATAAAATAAACCTAACACTATATTTGCTATGAAAGTCGTCCAGCGAATAAAAACACGCTTTCTATTTCCGTCACAATTAATTAATATGAAAATATGAAAATAGACAAGAGTAAATTACCTTTGCGATTGATTTCGTAATACTGTATGTCGTACTTACCAATCCTGGTTGTCGATCCTGGCTGTCTTGCTAACGACGCCCTTATTTTCCTGTGATGTTTTCTAGCGATGGCGAGAACTTTCAAACTCGTAAAAGTCAAAAATAGGAATGGACCAACAATGTTTAGTAACATCGATGTAACAGAAAACCATAACGGAGACTTGTCCCAAGATACACCGCAATCTAAGCTCACATTGTCATACTCAACGTTGACCAGGACAAGTGCGAAAACGGTGAAACACACCGAGTGCAACCACGTATAAGCTATCATGATGCAGATGGCAGTGAAGGTGATTCTTACTTGATATCGTAGCGGATCAGCCATGGCTACATAACGATCTACAGCAAGCATGACGAGAGTCAATGTCGATGTTATTAGCACAGGGTATGTCATAGCACCTCCAATTTTACAAAGCAATCCATTATATCGAACTATTTCTACATTTATAACGGTTGCTAGATGGTACGGCATAATCACTGACGAACACAGCAAATCAGAGATGGCCAAATTCAGCAGTAGAAAGTTTGAGATATTGCGACGAAGTCTTTGAAATTTCACTGTCGCTACGATTACAAAAGTATTGCCAATGATTCCAAATATAATGACGACGACAAGAAATACTGTTAGTAGAACAGTTTCTCCGAGTGAAAACGATCGTTCTTCCATGGTGTCGTTCAACTACTGATAGAGTACGACTCCTACTGACTGTACTTGATCTTCCGTCTAGAACAGCGGGTTTGTTCTGCTACCATGTACAGCTAATGAATGAAGTTCAGTAACTCCACGGACTATCTGTATCTACAATCTTTCCATGATTAGCAGGTGTGCACAAAATACACCGACAGTTATGATTCATTTGTATTCAGCCGTGACGTACGTATCACTATTCTGCGAAGTACTTTCAGAACCAAAATATGTTTTCGTGTCAACAAGCTTAAGACTCACCAAAAATTACAGCAATGTTACTCTTACTTGCTAGTCTTGGTAGTTGAATTGCTGGTTCTATTGGCTTCAATTCATATCTAGTTTTCCTCTGTTTACTTTATAATTTACGTTTACCATCATTGATTCCGTGAACCACTCACTACGAGCCGCTATTTACTTGTAAAGATCAAGCAGAGAGTGATTCTATTAGACTGATATTAATATACTTTATGTACGGTACGCTCTTTGATCCTGTCGCTCCTGATTGGTTCTCATTTGTTCCCAGTCTCAAGTACCTTTCCTCTCTTCAAACCATCCACACTTCACATGACAAACAATGACTGTACTTTTTAGCCGCATTTACAGCTGAGGTCTTGATCATGTACTATTACACAACAGCATGCATAGTGTTCACCTTGTGCCTATACCACTTGAATAATACCTTTATATCTACATGTGAATTGGGTTTTATTCATCTCTAATATTCGACCTTGTTGACTTACTGAATAGTCGCAATTTTCGCAGCTAAATGACAAATGAGGTCACAATTAATAATAAGCTTATTCAGTTTTTCTCAGAAGAAAAACAACACGCACAAAACATTGACTTGAGTTAGAGGAATTCCTTGATGCCATGCTTTGTTGTTGTGTGAAAACCTAGGTTACTATTCTCCCTTTCTACTTTATATACGTGATGTGTCGGTAATCAGCTCCCAAATGCAGCAACTTTGACAATAATTTCCGTATATCTTTGTAGTCTGTAGCAATTATACTTGTATGCATCGCCGCGCGATACCCTCAGGGTGATTCATCCATTATTATATTCACTTCATGCGCGTCCTGATTGACATTTTGTTCCTATTGGAAATGTAGAGTGTTTTGGATGGAAATAGTTTACATGCATGTTTAATCCTAAGGCAGCTTGTATGTACATCCTCCTTGTCAACTACTTCACTTTAACCTTGTTTGGTCGTGAAGCACTTGCACTAATTTGTTTCTTGTTCATTGTCTCCCTTACAAACATTGTCACTGTATATTTATACTTTATTTTACTACATTCAGAATTCATCTCTCACTTCACTACTGAGCAAGTATTGTTTTGCCGCCGAAACATGTCTAGTTAATACGAGTCTCTTAATTCACTCCATCAGATAATCATAGCAAAACATTGCATTGGAATCACTATAGGCAATCAAACACGGTATCCATTCCGTGTTCCTTCTCCGCTATCCTTCTCCGTGTATCCTTAGGTCAGCCTCTCAATTACTTACTGAATGTTCCTAACATGTTGATATGTTTGGATATGACACAATGTTTGCAAAGAGCTAATAAATAAATATTGTTATCATCAAAACATTAGTAAGTATAAAGGGAATTATTCAAGCTGGTGGCACATTAGCAGCAAGGGACAGGTCGAAATGGAGAGACTTTGCGAGTGCCCTAAGCGACAATTAAAAGGATGGATGGATGGGTAATTAAATAATAGGAAGTTCTACCAAAGCGTTTTAACGCAAACAAAGTTGGTAGAAATCTTTATACGTTTGTTGTTGTTGATACAACCAATTGATGCGTTGTTCAGTTGGCGCAAATAAAAACTGAATGGGTCGTAATAGAAAGAAACATTTTCTAACATCAATAAATATAAGTTTAGTGTACTTTGTTTATTGTTTACTGAGTGTGTTTCACACAAGAACGTTGTGCAATGTACTACAAACTCGTCGTGTCTTGATCGATATAAGGGCGTCATGACCAATGCAAGTCATCCTATAAAAGTTATGTAGTTCTCTGATTGCTATGATACCTTTGTATATATGTTGAGTATAACGCGGTGACGTGGTTGGGTATAATGTGTGCTGTAACTGTGTGCTGTAACTGTGCAGTAGTATGATATAACTGTGTATGGATATAATGTGTGCTGTAACTGTAGTAGTAATGGATAGTATGGATATAATGTGTGCTGTAACTAATGTGTGCTGTAGTGTGCAGTAGTATGGATATAATGTGTGCTGTAACTGTGCAGTAGTATGGATATAATGTGTGCTGTAACTGTGCAGTAGTATGGATATAATGTGTGCTGTAACTGTGCAGTAGTATGGATATAATGTGTGCTGTAACTGTGCAGTAGTATGGATATAATGTGTGCTGTAACTGTGCAGTAGTATGGATATAATGTGTGCTGTAACTGTGCAGTAGTATGGATATAATGTGTGCTGTAACTGTGTGCAGTAGTATGGATATATATAATGTGTGCTGCTGTAACTGTGCAGTAGTATGGATATAATGTGTGCTGTAACTGTGCAGTAGTATGGATATAATGTGTGCTGTAACTGTGCAGTAGTATGGATATAATGTGTGCTGTAACTGTGCAGTAGTATGGATATAACTGTGCAGTGTGTGCTGTAACTGTGCAGTAGTATGGATATAATGTGTGCTGTAACTGTGCAGTAGTATGGATATAATGTGTGCTGTAACTGTGCAGTAGTATGGATATAATGTGTGCTGTAACTGTGCAGTAGTATGGATATAATGTGTGCTGTAACTGATATAATGTGTGCTGTAACTGTGCAGTAGTATGATATAATGTGTGCTGTAACTGTGCAGTAGTATGGATATAATGTGTGCTGTAACTGTGCAGCAGTATGGATATAATGTGGATATAATGGATATAATGTGTGCTGTAACTGTGCAGTAGTAGATAGATATAATGTGTAATGTGTGCAGTAGTATGGGATATAATGTGCAGTGTAACTGTAACTGTGCAGTAGTATGGATATAATGCTGTGTGCAGTAGTATGGATATAATGTGTGCTGTAACTGTGCAGTAGTATGGATATAATGTGTGCTGTAACTGTGCAGTAGTATGGATATAATGTGTGCTGTAACTGTGCAGTAGTATGGATATAATGTGTGCTGTAACTGTGCAGTAGTATGGATATAATGTGTGCTGTAACTGTGCAGTAGTATGGATATAATGTGTGCTGTAACTGTGCAGTAAGTAGTAGTATGGATATAATGTGTGCTGTAACTGTGCAGTAGTATGGATATAATGTGTGCTGTAACTGTGCAGTAGTATGGATATAATAATGTGTGCTGTGCTGTAACTGTGCAGCAGTAGTATGGATATATGTGCTGTAACTGTGCAGTAGTATGGATATATGTGTGCTGTAACTGTGCAGTAGTATGGATGCTGTAACTGTGCAGTAGTATGGATATAATAATGCTGTGCTGTATGCATGTGTGGATGAGTAATGTGTGCTGTGTACTGTGCTGTAACTGTGCAGTAGTATGGATATAATGTGTGCTGTAACTGTGCAGTAGTATGGATATAATGTGTGCTGTAACTGTGCAGTAGTATGGATATAATGTGTGCTGTAACTGTGCAGTAGTATGGATATAATGTGTGTAACTGTAACTGTGCAGTAGTATGGATATAATGTGTGCTGTAACTGTGTAGTATGGATATAATGTGTGTAGTAGTATGGATATAATGTGTGCTGTAACTGTGCATAGTATATGCTATATAATGTGTGCTGTAACTGTGCAGTAGTATGGATATAATGTGTGCTGTAACTGCTGTAACTGTGCAGTAGTATGTATATGGATATAATGTGTGCTGTAACTGTGTAGTAAGTATGTAGTAATATGCTGTAACTGTAATGTGTGCTGTAACTGTGCAGTAGTATGGATATAATGTGTGCTGTAACTGTGCAGTAGTATGGATATAAATGTGTGCTGTAACTGTGCAGTAGTATGGATAGTAATGTGTGCTGTAACTGTGTGCAGTAGTATGGATATAATGTGTGCTGTAACTGTGCAGTAGTATGGATATAATGTGTGCTGTAACTGTAACTGTGCAGTAGTATGGATAATGTGTGCTGTAACTGTGCAGTAGTATGGATATATAACTGTGCAGTAGTATGGATATATAATGTGTGCTGTAACTGTGTAATGTATATAATGTGTGCTGTAACTGTGCAGTAGTATGGATATAATGTGTGCTGTAACTGTGCAGTAGTATGGATATAATGTGTGTGTGCTGTAACTGTGCAGTAGTATGGATATAATGTGTGCTGTAACTGTGTGCAGTAGTATGGATATAATGTGTGCTGTAACTGTGCAGTAGTATGGATATAATGTGTGTGCTGTAACTGTGCAGTAGTATATGGATATAATGTGTGCTGTAACTGTGCAGTAGTAGTATGGATATATGGATAATGTGTGCTGTAACTGTGCAGTAGTATGGATATAATGTGTGCTGTAATGTGTGCAGTAGTATGGATATAATGTGTGCTGTAACTGTGCAGTAGATATAATGATATAGTAATGTGTGCTGTAACTGTGCAGTAGTATGGATATAATGTGTGCTGTAACTGTGCAGTAGTATGGATATAATGTGTGCTGTAACTGTGCAGTAGTATGTGTGCTGTAATATGGTATGGATATAATGTGTGCTGTAACTGTGCAGTAGTATGGATATAATGTGTGCTGTAACTGTGCAGTAGTATGGATATAATGTGTGCTGTAACTGTGCAGTAGTATGGATATAATGTGTGCTGTAACTGTGCAGCAGTAGTATGGATATAATGTGTGCTGTAACTGTGCAGTAGTATGGATATAATGTGTGCTGTAACTGTGCAGTAGTATGGATATAATGTGTGCAGTGTGTGCAGTATGTGTGCTGTAACTGTGCAGTATATGGATATAATGTGCTGTATAATGTGTGCTGTAACTGTGCAGTAGTATGGATATATAATGTGTGCTGTAACTGTGCAGTAGTATGGATATAATGTGTGCTGTAACTGTGCAGTATAGCAGTACTGTGCAGTAGTATATATATGTGTGCTGTAACTGTGCAGTAGTGTGCAGTAGTATGGATATAATGTGTGCTGTGTGGATATAACTAATGTGTGTGCAGTAGTAGTATGGATATAATGTGTGCTGTAACTGTGCAGTAGTATGGATATAATGTGTGCTGTAACTGTGCAGTAGTATGGATATAATGTGTGCTGTAACTGTGCAGTAGTATGGATATAATGTGTGCTGTAACTGTGCAGTAGTGTGGATATAATGTGTAATGTGTGCTGTAACTGTGCAGTAGTATGGATATAATGTGTGCTGTAACTGTGCAGTAGTATGGATATAATGTGTGCTGTAACTGTGCAGTAGTATGGATATAATGTGTGCTGTAACTGTGCAGTAGTATGGATATAATGTGTGCTGTAACTGTGCAGTAGTATGGATATAATGTGTGTGTAACTGTGTAACTGGATATATGGATGTGTGCACTGTGCAGTAGTATGGATATAATGTGTGCTGTAACTGTGCAGTAGTATGGATATAATGTGTGCTGTAACTGTGCAGTAGTATGGATATAACTGATGTGTGCTGTAACTGTGCGATAGCCTTGATATCACAATCTTGTCAAAAGAGTTCATGAATGAACCTTCGTAGTTCACAGTGAATCATAAAGAACACTGTCGATAGCAAAATTATTAATGCCAGTATTCCCAATAACTTTAGATTCGTAGTTCACAGTGTTATACCTCTCGACAGATTTCACTCCCAGCCCACCGAAACAATAGATCTCGTTACCCTGGGCAACCACCCCAAAGTCATTGCGCGCCTCGACTAGATTGCTATCCAGCAGTTTCCATGATTTTGCCTTGAGCTCTAGTACTTCAATGCTTGCCAGGGTTTCTGTATTATCACGGCCTCCTAGCACATAGATTGCACTGTCTATAACTACTACACCAAACTGAAAGCGAGCGATGTTTAAGGATTTCATGGTCGACCATTTCTCTTGCTTAACGTTGTAACAATCAACACTTGCTAGAGGGCCATCTTTCTCGTTATACCCACCCATGACGTACAGCTTGGATCCAACAAGAGCTACGCCTGCAATAGACAGACAATTTGATATTATTCATCCCGTACCCGTTGCCCGCATTCCTGCGGGATTGCCCACCACAGGCAGCCCATGCATCTTTTTGTGGAATTGAGTGCTTATTTCAATGATTTCTTTGATAATTCAGCTTTTTCTGTGTGTGGGGGTGGGGGTGGGGGTGTAGAGGTGCGGGGGAGGGGGATGGGATAGTTTAGAGGGTATAGATAGGATTGTCTGAGTGTGCACTACTAGCCGTAATAAGAGTAGTATTACACACACCTGGTAATCTACGACTCTCAGGCATACTGGGTAGAGTTGTCCATATTGCCTTCTTGACGTCATACCGGTAGATACTTTCTCCGTTCACGCGTCCACCCACCACGTAGATGCAGTTCTTGCCTGAGCAGACTGCAGCTCCTCTCGTATCCAAACCTGTTACACAGTAAACACAGCTACATTAGTGAAGTGAGGAACAAAGACAAAATGGTTGTCAAATTAAAACTTAATTAACAACGGTTGAGATAGATAGACACCTTAGAATAGGTCAGCTTACCTGGTCCAATAGTCTGCCAACATAATCCCACAGGGTCAAACTTCTCTATTCGTGATTCAAACACAGTGTACAAGTTGTCCCCGATCTTTACTGCACAACGGTGTTCACCATCTTGATCATCGAGTGGCACCATGGGATAGCAAGGGACACAGATGCCGTAGACTGGGTCAAAGCGTTCAGCTATGCTATCCTTTCTGCTTATGACGTAAATAGATGCAATTGGTTTACGAGGACGGCTTGGTTGGTTCCCGGGATTCCTGTGGTATTCCATTGCTTTGTCAATATGTATGGAGCAAAGGTCTTCAATACCCACAAGCTCTGGGATGATTTTCTTTTTTAAAACGTGCTCTGGAATTTGACAAAAACGGACTTCTTCAAAGACGCTCTCTGCAGAATCGCGTCTAAAATATAGAAAAAAGATCATTGTAATGACGTCACGGACACTGGTTTACTGCTTTGACTAGTTCCTACGATCACTACCCCTCCCTCCCCTCCCATCTTTATGCACTGACTAGTCCCTACGATCACTACCCCTCCCTCACCTCCCATCTTTATCCACTGACTAGTCCCTACGATCACTACCCCTCCCTCCCCTCCCATCTTTATCCACTGACTAGTCCCTACGATCACTACCCCCTCCCTCCCCTCCCATCTTTATCCACTGACTAGTCCCTACGATCACTACCCCTCCCTCCCCTCCCATCTTTATCCACTGACTAGTCCCTACGATCACTACCCCCCCTCCCTCCCCTCCCATCTTTATCCACTGACTAGTCCCTACGATCACTACCCCCTCCCTCCCTCCCCTCCCATCTTTATCCACTGACTAGTCCTACGATCACTACCCCCTCCCTCCCCTCCCATCTTTATCCACTGACTAGTCCCTACGATCACTACCCCTCCCTCCCCTCCCATCTTTATCCACTGACTAGTCCCTACGATCACTACCCCCTCCCTCCCCTCCCATCTTTATCCACTGACTAGTCCTACGATCACTACCCTCTCCCTCCCCTCCCATCTTTATCCACTGACTAGTCCCTACGATCACTACCCTCCCTACCCTCCCATCTTTATCCACTGACTAGTCCCTACGATCACTACCCCTCCCTACCCTCCCATCTTTATCCACTGACTAGTCCCTACGATCACTACCCCCTCCCTCCCCTCCCATCTTTATCCACTGACTAGTCCCTACGATCACTACCCCCTCCCTCCCCTCCCATCTTTATCCACTGACTAGTCCCTACGATCACTACCCCCTCCCTCCCCTCCCATCTTTATCCACTGACTAGTCCCTACGATCACTATCCCCTCCCTACCCTCCCATCTTTATCCACTGACTAGTCCCTACGATCACTACCCCCTCCCTCCCCTCCCATCTTTATCCACTGACTAGTCCCTACGATCACTACCCCCTCCCTCCCCTCCCATCTTTATCCTGTACCCCCTACCTGTTAGTACGATCATGCATGTACCAGCTATACACAGCGTCATAGACTACCCGTTCTTGTGCCACTCTTAGGTTGTCTCTTTTCACAATATCTTTGACATCCGGGGCTTCTAATAACAAAAATGTGGTTTCCTTGGCAACGTGTTCAAAATTCCACTCAATGAATCTGTCGATTTTGTCAATCATTTCAGCCAAGTTATGCTTCTTTGCAATTTGATGAAGACGAAGACAATTGGCAATGTTAACATTAGCGAGAGCATTCTCCACGGTTGCTTGAGTTGCCTGCTCATTCTGTAAATAAGCAAACTAAATCAGTCATTCTTCTGTCGGTCCAGCAGAGTAGAACTTTTCAAGATTTTGAAGATAGCAATAATAGTAGTAGTATAGCACTAAAGTGATTCCAATAAATCTGGGCACCACTAATTAATTAGCTGTCAGTGTTTATTAGATGCAAAGGAACAAAAGAAAACAAAAGAGTGAGTGTCTTACAGTGTGTATTGGTGTAGTTAGTAATGCCCAGGTTTATTGGAATCACTCTACTACTACTACTACTACTACTACTACTACTACTACTACTACTACTACTACTACTACTACTACTACTACTACTACTACTACTACTACTACTACTGCTACTGCTACTGCTACTGCTACTGCTACTGCTACTGCTACTGCTACTGCTACTGCTACTGCTACTGCTACTGCTACTGCTACTGCTACTGCTACTGCTACTGCTACTGCTACTGCTACTGCTACTGATACTGCTGCTGCTGCTGCTGCTGCTACTACTACTACTACTACTACTATTCTACTACTACTACTACTACATACTACTACTACTACTACTACTACTACTACTACTACTACTACTACTACTACTACTACTACTACTACTACTACTACTACTACTATTACTATGACTATACTGCTACTACTACTACTACTACTACTACTACTACTACTACTACTACTACTACTACTACTACTACTGCTACTGCTACTGCTACTGCTACTGCTACTGCTACTGCTACTGCTACTGCTACTGCTACTGCTACTGCTACTGATACTGATACTGCTGCTGCTGCTGCTGCTGCTGCTGCTGCTGCTGCTGCTGCTGCTGCTGCTACTACTACTAGGGGTGTCGAATGGTCAAGACGAGACTTAGCGAGACTTCGAGACCTTCAAAAGTTGACCGAAATTGTGCGAGACTCCGACTTTTTGCGGGGATCATTCGACACCCGCCTACTACTACTATTAAAAAATAATAAATAATAATAACCACGCCGGGTCAGCTGGCACCGAAATAGCGACATCTTGTACAAACTTATTCAGGATTCATCTGATCGAAGTCAAACTTACCAAACTAGCAGATTTGCCAATTTCCAACAATCGTATGTTTTTGTTTTTTTAGATTTCAACAGCTTCTGGCGGGAAAATGACGACTTAAAATAACGGTGAAAAACTAGATTCACTTTATAGAAAATTTGATGATTGTTTCTGAAAGATCTTGGACAGATTGATTGAATGGCGAAAAAACTATCGACGTTTCCTTCTTCGTTTAAGAAATATTGAATCTTGAAATTTGAATTTTCCCCCATTTTGTTGCTATTTTTTAGAAAATATGCACATTTTGTGTATAAAGAAAACAGAGTAGAACAAATAAGGGGAGGTCAATTTTTTTTCGCCATTCAATCAACCTGTCCAAGATCTTTCAGAAACATTAATACAATTTTCTATAAAGTGAATCTAAGTTTTTCACCGTTACTTTAAGACATCATTTTCCCGCCAAAAGCTGTTGAAATCAAAAAAATAAAAACATACGATTGTTGGAAATTGGCAAATCTGCTAGTTTGGTAAGTTTGACTTCGATCAGATGAATCCTGAATAAGTTTGTACAAGATGTCGCTATTTCGTTCGGTGCCAGCTGACCCGGCGTGAACAATAATAATAATAACTTTTTATTCAGTTATATAGCTCACAAAATCCTATAATCAGTTGCAATTCTAGTGTATGTTTTATAATTCAATCCCAAAAATAGAAAGTCTTTCAATCCCTCCCCCTCCCCCCTAGTGGTAAATTGTACACCTCGTCGTTGACAGTCACGTGATAGCCATTCAGAATTATTGGTTAATTAAAATATGAATGAACGATGTAAATTTATTTCTCTGTCAGAATGTTTTTATTGTTTTTGTAAAATCACTGTAATAAAGCACTTTACTCATTTTATTGGTAACCTAGCGACGTCTGTGCAGTAAGTAATAATGTCGTCTATTACTCGACAAAATAGATTTATTCATCAAGAAAACCTTTTGGCCTCAAAGAAAAAAATATTGTTTGAATTGGAAAACGATTGTTAATGCAACGCCCATTATGGTGACGGACAGCTGTGTAATTGTTTGGTAAAAGCCTGATTCTTCGCTCCTATTCAAATAATCGTTTGAATTACGACCACTGAAAAAGAAATTCGTTACTCCATTCTCTTTGCTATTGAGTTTCTAGAACTCTAGCTTGTGCTGCAATTAGTGGCATTGTACTACACTATATTATTATTATTATTATGTACACTACAGGCAGGTGTTGGTACAAATTTCAACATTGTTTCATTTAAAATTCCTTCTTTTTCTTCTTGCTATCAGAACCAATAATAGACTCAACTCTGCATGCGGATCGTCCAAGACACTGCACATGTCATCATAATATCTCTAATTACTAACATCAGAGACTCTTTCTTTGTCATTATATAACTGATGCACTAGCCTAGATTGGTTTTGTAAACGACCAGGGCTTACAAGAAATTCACTATAACAGTGTTGATTTCTGTGAAGTATTCTAAATGGTTTTAGAGTCTTTCGGACCCCATTCTGTGCTAATATCAAAGACGTTTGTAGGAGCCCGCTAGCTGACAGAGCTTGACAGTATTTCTATTGCAAACAATAACATTAATTACATCCATTCTTAAAAATAACAGAAATCGTTAGAATATTCGCTTGGAGTCGATAGAAAAGCTGGAATGTACGTTTATCAACGTGTTTTGATCGTCGAGATAGGAATTATCCTCTAAGTAGAAGAACAATCAAAACGTTGATTTTCCTATTCAATAGTGAGAAATTCTCCACTCTACAAACAAAGGCGGCTTTCAAAAGGTGAAAACTGCAGCGCCGTGTGTTTTACATGTAAAACGATTGATGACTTAGTAATTGCACCGCTACAAGTGCAGAATTGTTAATATGTATTCCCATTTCCCAGAGTAAAGAACTATTTCACTTTACTGAAATCTCAGTAATTAAATCACGACTGACTAACCTTCACTAAGCTCGCAGCCGTCAGTAAATCCTCGATGTTTTTCGTATTAATATGTAAGTTTCCGGTGTAAAGAAACTCCAACATTACAGCCATGGACTCAGGTTTGATGTAGTCAGGCAAGCAAAGCTCGTTATTTTGCTTATCAACAGCAGCTGATGCCGAGAATTCTTGGCGAAAAAACGGTGAAGTAGCAGCCAGTACAGCGCGATGTGCTGTTAATGTCAGGTTTCCTACTTTAAGTGTTACATCACACAGTTCATTGTTGGCACGCATTTCGTACAACACTTCAAATGCATGTTGATGGTGATTTCGGGATTCAACCAGAGATTGAGTCGATGACTTAGAGCTTGCTGACATCTCTTCCGTGATCAAGTGACTTTTTCTCTTTTTAACGGTTCTTCGACCTCATGCATAGACACACCACCACTGCTCTAGAACCACGACTAAGCCATCCCTAATCAGTATTTACAAGAGAATGAGATCCTATTGGTTGGTATATCAAGTAAAACTAAATACACTGCTTATTTGTCGAGAGAATTAATTCACCTGCCGAGGCCGACTGTCAGCTGACTCGTGCATTTATCCAATAACAACTCTCTTATTTTCGTTCATAGTTTTGTTTTGGTTGCAATTGATTTAGTAATGATACGATAAAGACAAAAGATAAATTATTTTTGTAAAAGTTAATTGTGTCATTGATATGTACGTCATGTTGAAAACCTAGATATAACATCTATATCACTACTAGATGCTGTTTCCTTGACAACACACACAGTCGCTTGTTGCTAGGTGATAGTTGGTTGGTAGAAACTATCTTTTTCATATCGGCAGGTTTCTGTGTATATTACAAAGAGCACTAGACAGAAATGTCAGACGTTTTCTTAAAAAGTACTGTTGTTTTATTACTTTGGAGAAACTAAAATGTTTCCTCGAACTGACCAAGGCAAATCAAACATTTCTTTGAGAAAGCCGCGAATTCCTTATTTGGAAACAAAATGATATATTTGGAAATTTACTGTTTTTCGTTGAGACCAAATTTCATTTTGACTTGTCACCAGTCATACACGGTCATTCTGACAGTCCGGTACATTACCACTTTTGGTAATATGCATTACGTCACAAGATGGCGGCCGAAGCGCTGTCTCGGTCCCTATTTTCTTTAGTCCCTATTCCCCGTAAAGAGGTCCTACCCATGAATATTTGCGCGTCTAGATGTTATTGTATAACCAAAGACGTCATACTGTTGAAGCCTGCTTGAGACACTGCGAATTTTGCGAATTATCGAAGTTTTAGATCGTCTTTGTGGATTTTCTCTTGTTTATTTCTGCCAGGTTTACTGACAAAAACGTATTTTAAAGTATCTTTGCCCACTTTGTTTACAATTTCGCCCACCGAGAGGTAAATTAGAGTAGTTTAGTCGTCATTTTCAGTTGGTTTTGTCACAGGTAGCCCAAGCTATTAATGAGAGGCTTGTATCGAGCTATATATAAGAGTTTGTATGGGACCTTAGGCTCTGGTCGATAATTCCGTAAATAATAGGGCAAATAAACTCTAACCTTCCAGTAGTGTTGTTTGTGTCCTTATTGATCTCTGGTAGCGATTTCAGGGAAATCCCAGAGATCAATAAGGACACAAACAACACTACTGGAAGGTTAGAGTTTATTTGCCCTATTATTTCAGGAGGGGTTAGTGGTCCCCTGGGACAATAACATCTGTTCTATTCACCCAGCCAGAAGTCTTCCCAGAAAAAAAATTCCCAGGAGAGAAAATATCAGAAATTTTTCCCAGGAGAGAGAATATTTTCTAACCAAAAAAAAAAAAAAAAAAAAAAAAAGGGCTTAAATAAGGTACTATTTATAAAATAAAACAATTCCCAGGAACAAAAACATTTCCTATCCATATAACCTAATATATATTCTGTATATTTCATAATTTTATGCAAATAATCAAATGCGAAACTCATTTTAGATTTCCCAGGAAAGTACTGGTAGAACAGTTATTTCACAGAACAGATACCATTAACCCCTCCTGTTATTTACGGAATTATCGACCAGAGCCTAAGGTCCCATACAAACTCTTATATATAGCTATACAAGCCTCTCATTAATAGCTTGGGCTACCTGTGGTTTTGTACGGGGGCCTGCCAAAAAGTCGAGGGGCCCAGCGATTCGAAATCATCAGACTTTGCCTCATCGAGGTTTGCTAAGGATGGAGGAGCATCGACGATTCCTCAACAATCGATGTCGTGCATGTCTGATGTTTTTTATGATGTTTTCGACCACTTGGAATGTATTTGAGTTTAACTGTTGATTTCTGTTGGTTTCGTTGTGGGGCATGTCGAGATGGCGAGGGGCATCTTCCTTGAAATTTGACTTGTGTCAGAGACGTAAATCATGACGGCAGTATTTGTGCAGATTCTCTCCGCAAGGAAGTCCATTCAAAGAGAAAGAACATGGAAGATATGTAGGTTATTATTTGCCTGTCAAGAGTTCTTCAGGTTCTGGGACGTACATGCATAGAAGTTGAGAGGAGCGACATATACCCTGAATTCCTTTGTGAAACTTGCAAACTTAACAAGCGGTTCAGCAGTCGTGTATCCCGGGATGTCTTCTTCTCTGTATCAAAGAGTTCGTCATGGAGAGGCAGTGAATAGAATAAGCCATCGGACATATGATGGAGTAATCACAGACTAAATCTTCGCCTGGTGTGTATTTGTTTTACAACCAGTGTCGCGAAATAAATATATAAATTGCGTTGTTATTGGCATTTTATGTTCTAATATTTTAGGGTAGAGCGCAGTCATATTACCCTGAAACAATCAAAGAAGCATTGTTTAATTTTATTTATTTATGGACAAGTAGCCGGCTATCATTGAACCATAACTTCATTCCTCACGGCCTCTGTAGTTGTTCTTATGGTGAAATTATATTTAGTTGATAGTTTGGTGGTTTTGTTTCGCGGGATGAATGACTTTGACCTCAGTCCTCGAGAAACCATGTTGAGTCACAACGTGGGGAGAGAAAGACCGTTGATTGACAATTATCATGACAACTAGTTAATCTTCGTCTCTGATTGGTTGGACAGTGTTTACAAAATATTACCAAAAGTGGTAATGAACCGGACTGTCTGATATTCAATATTCAAGTACAGCCGTCTAAACACCTGCTACAGTCGTTCGGCAGTCTTCGTTTGTCGCGCTCGTCGTTCGGCGCAGTCTTCGTTTGTCGCGCTCGTCGTTCGCGGCAGTCTTCGTTTGTCGCGCTCGTCGTTCGCGGCAGTCTTCGTTTGTCGCGCTCGTCGTTCGGTAGTCTTCGTTTGTCGCGCTCGTCGTTCGCGGCAGTCTTCGTTTGTCGCGCTCGTCGTTCGGTAGTCTTCGTTTGTCGCGCTCGTCGTTCGCGGCAGTCTTCGTTTATCGCGCTCGTCGTTCGCGGCAGTCTTCGTTTGTCGCGCTCGTCGCTCGGTAGTCTTCGTTTGTCGCGCGCGCTCGTCGTTCGGTAGTCTTGGTTTGTCGCGCTCGTCGTTCGGCAGTCTTCGTTTGTCGCGCTCGTCGTTCGGCAGTCTTCGTTTGTCGCGCTCGTCGTTCGGCAGTCTTCGTTCATTGCTCGCGCTATTATATTCGTTCGGCAGTCTTCGTTTATTGCTCGCGCTATTCGTTCGGCAGTCTTCGTCACATTGTTCGCGCTATTCATTCGGCAGTTTTCGTTCATTGCTTGCGCTATTCGTTCGGCAGTCTTCGTTTATTTGTTGCTCGCCTTAGTCGTTCGGATCGGTAGTCTTTGTTCATTGCTCGCGCTATTCATTCGGCAGTTTTCGTTCATTGCTTGCGCTATTCATTCGGCAGTTTTCGTTCATTGTTCGCGCTGGTCGTTCTGCAGTCTTCGTTTATTTATTCAGTGCTCGCGCTGTAGTCGTGCTGCAGTCTTCGTTTCACTGCGCGCACTTGTCGGTTGACATTCAATCATTGCGCGCGCAAATCGGTTGGTAATCGTCATTTTGTACACAAAACTACAAAGAAAGCAAAGCGTTTAATATGTTCTTCAAACATTATTTGACAGTCATTCTGCAAGGTTGTTTTATCTGCGGTCTTTGTACTCCAAGCGAAGTGAGAATTGGAGGTATCTTCTGCAGCAGTGTCGATGCGAAAGAACAACATGCCTTTGTACTTGGTATCGATTATATCAACAACAGCACTTCTATATTACCAAACACTCTTTTGATTGCAGTCGTTAATCAAACATCTGTTGTTGATTCATTTAACAACATGGAGACTGTTTACTGGCAGATTTATAACGGAGTATCGATCATTATAGGTCCTATGACATCGTCTATAGTCAAGCCAATATATCCACTTTGTGAAGGGTTTGGGATTCCACTGATATCTCCCTACGCTACTGATCCAGCTTTTGAGTTTTCACCACATCGATATCCGTACCTTTGGCGCATGAGCAGTAGTGACTCCATTGAGAATCAAGTTCTTGTGGATTTTATAAGTCATTTTAATTGGACACGAATGGCTCTGATGTCGTCTCGGAGTGATTATGGTCTTAACGGTCTTGTAACGTTTAAAGACATTGCTTCACACAAAGGTTGGCAAGTAGTCGCGTATGAAAGCTTCCAGGAATATTCCAACGTATCGAAAATCAATGCTACAAATCAACTTGTTCATGTTCGAGGTCGTGGAGCAAGAATCATTATATTGAACTGTATGGCACAATATGTACATCCTATACTACAACAAGCACGTGACTTAGGAGTACTTAAAGATCGTGTATGGATTCTAACTAATGGTGCCTTTGGCCATGAAGGATTATACACACCAGGAGTTGAAGTACCGGACTATTTACAGGGCGTGGTCGGGGTGCGGCATACATTTGGAAGTGGTCACATGACGGAGACTTTTAAAACAGCTTGGAAAAACGCTGGATATCCTGCAATTGCCTTTGAAAATGAAGCTGCTGTTGGCCATACATTTGATGCCGTTCTTGCTGTCGCACACGCTTTACAAGGATTCTTCGACCAAGGCTACAATATAATTGCTACGTCACCAAAGTTTGGAGTCTACCGCAACATTAAAACAGCGCAAAGACCCGAGGGTTCGCATCTACTCGAACAGCTCAGTAGAGTCAACACATCTGGAGTAATGACTGATCGTTTGGCGTTTGATGGAAATCGATCTCCAGTAGAAGATCAGTTTGACATTGTGAATTTACGAGCGTATGGTTTTCAGAAAGTCGGTAGTTGGAATCCATCCAGCCGTCTTGTCATGGAAACCAATAAAGAAATTGTGTGGCCTTCAGGAAAAGTGGACATTCCGTCCGATACAGCTTTCTTGATCGAGAACCGAACCCTTCGTATTGTAACTATCCACGAACCACCCTTTGTTTATGTTTTCCGTAGCGATGGCAACAAAAAGTACGTGTTTGGAGGTTACTGCATTGAGCTCTTGAAAACCATAGCAGAAGAGCTGAAGTTTAGTTTCGAGATTTACCCAGTACCTGACTCTAACTTTGGCGCGCAGGATCCGATAACCAAAGAATGGAACGGAATGGTGAAGGAAATTATCCAAGGCACAGCAGACATAGCGGTGGCGTCGTTTACTATCAGTCCTGCTCGACAACGCGTTATAGACTTTACACAACCATACATCGACTTGGGATTGACTGCGCTCATCAAGTCTGTCATTGATAAGTCTGAGTATTTCTCATTCTTTCGTCCTTTTCGTTATGATCTTTGGCTTGCAATAGGCATCACTATGATTGTTGTAGGTTTTTTTCTATGGTTCTTCAGTACGTTTAGTCCCTATGGATACTATGGACGGTGTGTGCAAACGTGTCTAAGCAGAGTACCAGCGCGTTATCTCAAGTATCGAGATACTTTAACCCTTGTAAAATCGTTTTGGTCGTCGGTCGTGTACTACGTTGGTCAGAGCTCAGATCATCTTCATCCCGTGAGTTCATCAGGGCGGATAACTGTTGCTGTGTGGTGGTTTGCGGTGCTTATTCTCATGTCTACATACACTGCTAATCTTGCTGCTTTCCGCACCATTCACCGTTCTGCATCTCCCATCAACACTGTTGGTGAACTTGCACAGCAGAACCTTATTTCCTATGGAACAGTTGAAAACAGCCAGCCTCAAAACTTCTTTGAATCGTCAACCATTCCAAGCTTTATAACCATGTGGCAATACATGCAGTATCATAATACCATGGTCAACAACAGCGAAGAGGGGATCATAAAGGCTACTGAAGGGAATTTTGCTTTTTTATTTGGGACTCAGCAGTACTAGAACATACAGTTCATGGTCAAAAGGTATGTGGTACTTTGATGACTGTAGGAAGTCTATTGGGGAAGATAGGATATGGGTTTGGACTCCCAAAGGACTCGCCATTTACAAAGCAACTGAGTTCAGCTATTCTTCAACTAAAGCACAGTGGTGTACTTGACATACTTGAGCGAAAATGGATTCATGTGAACGACCGCTGCAGTACTGAGAACTCTCAAACCCTACAATCAGACACAAGTCAACTGGGCTTTGAGAACCTCGCGGGTGTATTCATCGTAGTGTGTGTGGGAATCAGCTGTAGCTTTATTGTACTGCTCATCGAATGGGTTTGGGCTGCACGCAATGACATCCACGTTGAACCAATCAGTGAAGATGGCTGCAAACAAAGTCTGCTAACTGCACTCAACACTCGCCGTAAACTTGCATTCCATGATTGGAGACACAGAGAAGACATCCCTAAAGTTCGTAAACACGCGACTTTGATATGGGAAACAGTGCGACCAATGCTTCCCACCTTGATTCGAACAAGAAAGACTCAACCTGGAGACGTCAACCAAATGGAAACCGTGGAACCTGAACCCGAGGACTTGGACCGAGTAATGTCGATCACACAAACCGCTGAACTAGAGATAGACGATGATGACGTAGAAAGCTACGTCATTTAACTACGTCATTTTACTACGTCATTTAACTACGTCATTTAACTACGTCATTTTACTACGTCATTTTACTACGTCATTTAACTACGTCATTTAACTACGTCATTTTACTACGTCATTTTACTACGTCATTTTACTACGTCATTTTACTACGTCATTTTACTACGTCATTTTACTACGTCATTTAACTACGTCATTTTACTACGTCATTTAACTACGTCATTTAACTACGTCATTTAACTACGTCATTTAACTACGTCATTTAACTACGTCATTTTACTACGTCATTTAACTACGTCATTTAACTACGTCATTTAACTACGTCATTTTACTACGTCATTTAACTACGTCATTTAACTACGTCATTTAACTACGTCATTTTACTACGTCATTTAACTACGTCATTTAACTACGTCATTTTACTACGTCATTTAACTACGTCATTTAACTACGTCATTTAACTACGTAGTTGCAAACATGATTACAATGTTGCGCATGCATGGTTCTTCTATAGAACAAGACTAAATTAGCAATGTACGTGATAGCAACTTTAACCTTAGAAGTCATGTTTTTGTTATTGGAAGTCATTGTTTAGTAAAGCTTCATTATTTATTGATGAGTAAATACTTTTTAATTTTGTTGACGATGTTAATACGATCACATATTTAAAAATATGTCAATATGGACGCAAAACAGGATAAAAAATGGTTTTAATTTTGGGTAAAAGTACAAAGAGAACAAGTCGTACCACTTTATACCACGTAGTGCAGGGTCGGGAAAGGGCGGGGTCCAATTCCATCTAAAGTATACAGCATGGCTCTCCTTACTTTCCCCGTTGTCCAGAGAGAAGCGCTGGTGTCTAACTTGACTATTTATTTGAAAAGACGACACATTACTACAATACGTTTCATATTCTTTGTAGTATTTATTTAACTTTATATCTTTCACGCACTACAAAGATCAAATAGCGATGACTAGTTTCATTCCTTATAAACCTCTTCAAATCGCTGATACAATACATTGCATTGTATTAAATAAATACTACAAAGAATATGAAGCTAAGCAAGTCTTTCGCGGTCTCAACAAGAGAAATATCCAGATAATACTACAATACGTGACTCAGTATACGCCATGACATCTTCATCAAGGAAAAATATAGTGCTGATTTGCATGTAGTCGAACAAATAAAACTATAAACATTATAAAAAGATGTATGCAGCCCAAATATGTCAAACAGGAAAGAAAAAAAGAAGAAAATTAAACATCCAGCGAGAAAAACAATTCGACCTCGACGAGGCTCGAATCCACTCGGCACCCCCCCCCCCCCCCCCCCCCCCCCCTGGACTCTAAAGAAAGAAAATAACTGATTTAAAAATGGGATGAGACATTCTGAAAAGCTGAGACATCGAATCGACTTACGTAGAGGGTGAATCGACTTACGTAGAGGGTGAATCGACTTACGTAGAGGGTGAATCGACTTACGTAGAGGGTGAATCGACTTACGTAGAGGGTGAATCGACTTACGTAGAGGGTGAATCGACTTACGTAGAGGGTGAATCGACTTACGTAGAGGGTGAATCGACTTACGTAGAGGGTGAGGATCTCGGCCCACCCGCGCTATCCCAGTGCTATATAAAACTGGGTCCTAACCAAAAGGCCAGTGAGGGAGGGGATATCCGGCCCCTAAGTCGTACCTTTGGATATCCTCTATTAGACCACTGCTCCATCTAGACACACATATTTGATAATTGTCTATTTTGGGTATACCTTAGTCTATGCGGCCAATTATGCTATAATACATCTGTCCAATCACAGAACCTGGTCCAATCAGAAGTACGTCATCCGAACAATGATCGTCATCAAGTCTTGTTTGCCATGTGCTGGTCATACTACATCACGCGTCACGGGCGTTCTGTGACCCCCCTCCCCTCCCCTACCCAAAGAAAATAATATAAAATATGCGTGGAGTCTGTGACCTGTTTCCGGTAATACAAAGTATTACAAAATGCAAAGAAAGTTGACAATGACGATTGGCGATTGCACGACCGAAAGGAACTATGGGTCTACAAAATTCTTTATAAATTCTTCAGTAAGCGAATGTAAACCTTTGCACCTTTCCTTTGCATGTACAAACTAACGTAAAGTTCCTTTAGGTCGTGAAAACAAAGAATTTAAAGCATTTTTATAATGTAATTCCCGTACCGACATGGGTTTCCTGTGGCGACAGTTATCAGTCACCAGGCTTCCGCGTTCAATTTTATCAGGGATCGACTGGGCTGGTCATGGTTTCAGGAATAATATGTAACATAATAACCTGTGCACATATTGCCGTGTTTACAGCCATATAACATCATGGGTAATGGTATGGATAAGGTAAGTATGTAGTTCTAAATGTGTAGTTCGTATTTAGCAAGCTTATTATTCGATTTGTTAGTTACTGTGACAGCGAGTCGATGCATTCTTCGTATTTGCTGTCTCTTGCTGCTAGCGTGTTTAATGTGTTATTCTATGTACTATAAATATTTCCGTGTCTTACTTGTTTTAATGCTCTGAATGCCGTGTAGTTCATAATATGACTGAATGTAAACACGAAATGTAAATCACCATTTCCTGTTTCAGTGACTAATTTATTCTAATTTATTCTAATTTTGAGAAATGCTTTACAATGCTAAATGGACGATGTTTATATAAATGGTTCACTGAATGACTGGATGGGAAGTGGATGAATGAAACAATGAATGAATGAATATTATTCTCTGTTTACTTTAGATTATTCCAGGGCTTTATCTTGGCAACTTTAGAGGTATGCAAACCTTTACTGACATTACAAATGTACAGTGTAATTACTTATGCCTTTGACTTTTATTAATATACAATAGAATGTCTCGCTGTGCAAACAGCGACATATTAGTAATGTGCATAAAAGGTGGTCACAGCACCACACTGTAAACACACACCAGTAGTAATTGGTAATGAAGTGTGCACAGGGTACATGTATTTTCCATGTAGTTGGCAGGTAGAAGAAGAAGACTCAAAACTCATGCAACTGATGTGAAGCTGTCCACTGTAGATGAACAATATTGTTTATATACAGTCATTCTCAAAAAGGTTGTCCAGATGAAAAGACTACAATACTACAATAAAGTCATGTGATTCATTATGTTTTCATCTGCACGCGGAACTGCGAGTTGATACCAGCGCCATTACATTCAGTTCTCACAATGCCATGTACTTTTGCATCTCAAATTGAAATTCCACACAAGGAAATTGATTACATAATGAATCACATGACTTTATTGTAGTTTTGTAGTCTTTTCATCTGGACAACCTTTTTGAGAATGACTGTATATAAATTATATGTACTTGTCTGAATACTTAAGGCAATAGCTCTCAACATCTAATATGTACAGTGTAGGCAGGTCTGAGCTTAAAGCCTTGAATCAGTGTTTGGAAGAGATGGTGAAATGCATTGCTTGCTCGCAAGCAATATTTGAATATATACTGCATGAAACAATATTACATTTAAATGCATTTATATTTCTCTTGTAAACTGAGAGACATCTGTGAACTATTTTTCAAAGATTCCAAAGATGTAGAGCAATTAACAGAAAATAGCATAACTCATGTGGTTTCAATCCACGACAATGCTATGCCATTACTGGATGTGAGTATAAACATTATTCTGTCATTATTATAATTAATATAATAATTATTATTATGTCTATTATATTCATGTAGCATTTGAAGTACAAGTGCATTCAAGCAGCTGATTCACCAGATCAAGAATTGTAAGTTACTTTTACAATTATTACAAATATTGATTTTATTTGCAAGTTATGACGATGGTTAGAGATGTCATGTACATTACTTGACATGTTGCATTGATTATTATATGATTGATTGTTCTAGAATTCCGTGTTGTTACAATTAATTAATTCGTTGTTTTTAGGTTACCATTTTTTGAACAATGCATTGAGTTCATACATGACTGCAGGTACTGGATATGGCCATCTTTCTATATTTATATGATGTCACCTATTTTACAGCGCAACACAACATACTGTACCGTGGCCACCCAATTAATTTTTACACAAGTTAGTCAATCAGACGGAGAATTTGTTTTGACGTGAACTCACTCAGTCGTGACTGCAAAGATGTTTTCATTTCGTACTCTTTGCAACAAGTCTGATTGGCTAGCTTCTAAAAAAATTGGGTGGCCACCCGTCGTGCTGTAATTTATGTTAGAGTTCAACAATGATGTATAATTATGATAGCAATCACTAATAATAATCAATAATATGATTCATTTTATTTTCAGAGTAAAAAATGGCAGTTGTCTTGTACATTGGTAAGGACAGCAAATCAGTTTTTATTAAAATACAGTCGACCCCTAATAATTATTACACATCCCTATAATATCCCCTATCAATTACACAACCCTATAATATCCCCTATCAATTACACAACCCTATAATATCCCCTATCAATTACACAACCCTATAATATCCCCTATCAATTACACAACCCTATAATATCCCCTATCAATTACACAACCCTATAATATCCCCTATCAATTACACAACCCTATAATATCCCCTATCAATTACACAACCCTATAATATCCCCTATCAACCCTATTAATTATTACACAACCCTATAATATCCCCTATCAATTACACAACCCTATAATATCCCCTATCAATTACACAACCCTATAAATCCCCTATCCTACACAACCCTATAATATCCCCTATATTACACAACCCTATAATATCCCCTATCAATTACACAACCCTATAATATCCCCTATCAATTACACAACCCTATAATATCCCCTATCAATTACACAACCCTATAATATCCCCTATATACACAACCCTATAATATCCCCTATTCAACCCTATAATATCCCCTATCAATTACACAACCCTATATAATATCCCCTATCAACCCTATTAATTATTACACAACCCTATAATATCCCCTATCAATTACACAACCCTATAATATCCCCTATCAATTACACAACCCTATAATATCCCCTATCAATTACACAACCCTATAATATCCCCTATCAACCCTATTAATTATTACACATCCATATAATATCCCCTATCAACCCTATTAATTATTACACCATATAATATCCCCTATCAATTACACAACCCTATAATATCCCCTATCAATTACACAACCCTATAATATCCCCTATCAACCCTATTAATTATTACACATCCATATAATATCCCCTATCAACCCTATTAATTATTACACAACCCTATAATATCCCCTATCAATTACACAACCCTATAATATCCCCTATCAACCCTATTAATTATTACACAACCCTATAATATCCCCTATCAATTACACAACCCTATAATATCCCCTATCAATTACACAACCCTATAATATCCCCTATCAATTACACAACCCTATAATATCCCCTATCAACCCTATTAATTATTACACAACCCTATAATATCCCCTATCAACCCTATTAATTATTACACAACCCTATAATATCCCCTATCAACCCTATTAATTATTACACAACCCTATAATATCCCCTATCAACCCTATTAATTATTACACAACCCTATAATATCCCCTATCAACCCTATTAATTATTACACAACCCTATAATATCCCCTATCAATTACACAACCCTATAATATCCCCTATCAACCCTATTAATTATTACACAACCCTATAATATCCCCTATCAACCCTATTAATTATTACACAACCCTATTAAGTGACCAGTTATCACAGTCACAAACTATTGTTTACTGTGAAAACTCCTTTGTCAAGTGTCCAACCCCTATTGAGAGGCCATTTCCCCAAGGATGGCCACTTTATTGGGGCTTAACTGTAGTTTATTGTGTTGAGCACATTGTGAATGGTAACAGCAAAGGCAGAATGAGTATTAAGTGCTTTACAGTTGCTGGTAATAAAGTTTATCAGTACATGACTTATTGACTGTGTGTGTATTGTACAGTATTGCTGGTGTATCCAGGTCAACCACCATTGTTGCTGCATACCTAATGACTATAACTACTTTGGGGTGGCGTGATACACTGCGTGCAATAAGAGTCAATAGGATGGTAGCTAATCCTAATTATGGCTTTAAACGTCAACTACAAGATTTCTACAACAAGCATTTACCTGAGGTAAGACATTCATCCAGCATTTCTGCATGCCTTTGTTGATAGTTGATGTCTAACAGGACTAGAGGGAGGGGCACTGATAGAGGGAAGGGCACTGATAGAGGGAAGGGCACTGATAGAGGGAGGGGCACTGATAGAGGGAAGGGCACTGATAGAGGGAAGGGCACTGATAGAGGGAAGGGCACTGATAGAGGGAAGGGCACTGATAGAGGGAAGGGCACTGATAGAGGGAAGGGCACTGATAGAGGGAGGGGCACTGATAGAGGGAAGGGCACTGATAGAGGGAAGGGCACTGATAGAGGGAAGGGCACTGATAGAGGGAAGGGCACTGATAGAGGGAAGGGCACTGATAGAGGGAAGGGCACTGATAGAGGGAGGGGCACTGATAGAGGGAAGGGCAATGATAGAGGGAAGGGCACTGATAGAGGGAGGGGCACTGATAGAGGGAGGGGCACTGATAGAGGGAGTGGCACAGATAGAGGGAGGGGCACCTATAGAGGGAAGGGCACCGACAGAGGGAAGAGCACCGATAGAGGGAGGGGCACCGATAGAGGGAGGGGCACCGATAGAGGGAGGGGCACCGATAGAGGGAGGGGCACCGATAGAGGGAGGGGTACCGATAGAGGGAGGGGCACTGATAGAGGGAGGGGCACAGATAGAGGGAGGGGCACTGATAGAGGGAGGGGTACCGATAGAGGGAGGGGCACTGACAGAGGGAAGGGCATTGATAGAGGGAGGGGCACTGATAGAGGGAAGGGCACTGATAGAGGAAGGGGCACTGATAGAGGGAGGAGCACTGATAGAGGGAGGGGCACTGATAGAGGGAGTGACACTGATAGAGGGAGGGACACTGATAGAGGGAGGGGTACCGATAGAGTGAGGGGCACTGATAGAGGGAGGGGCACTGATAGAGGGAGTGGCACTGATAGAGGGAGGGACACTGATAGAGGTAGGGGTACCGATAGAGTGAGGGGCACTGATAGAGGGAGGGGCACTGATAGAGGGAGGGGCACTGATAGAGGGAGGGGCACCAAGTTTAGTTAATCAGTAGATGTGTTCTTGCTTCAATCGATTCTAAGATTTTTAACGTTTTCAGGTTAAATCGAGTTTAAAGGAACGTTATCCTGACTTAGTGTTCAATGGTGAAGAAGACGCTTACTTAAGGACATTGTTGCCAAAAGCTGACGATTCCACAGAAAATGCGTCAGACGAAGACGACGTCGCGAACATTGTAAACATGTACAAAGCAAGAAATAAGATTCTGCGTGAACGAACCGACAACCAACAATCTACAGACGATAAAGACGGCGTATCAAATGACAGTTAGCAATGTAGTCTATGGAATATATACAGTACTAAGAGTTCTTAATAGAATTCTTGTATACTCAAAAACCCAGGGGCAAAACGCAGAGGGTAACGCAGAGGGTTGGAGAGGTATAGTCGCTGGGGAAGAAACATTGTCCTAAACTTACCAACCGCCAATAATTGCGGTTCATTTCCTGCCTGATATACAGCTATTTCAAAAAAGGTTGGTGAAGGTTTTGTTGCATGTTGCATACCAAGCCCGAAATGCACTATGGGCGATGTGAATGGAGTCAGCGATTGGTCCCAACAATATGGACTCTGGGAATTTTCCCAAACTTTGTCTTCGCAATATATGGAGCCAGCATATTTTCTTCTGTATGTGCATGCTGACATTATTTACATGATCCACAATACATTTCGGGCTTGGAAACCTTCACCAACCTTTTTTGAAATAGCTGTATTGCTAATCAGTGCGGGATGTTTCTCATAGCAGCACATTACCGCACAATGCTGACCTATACATATCATTGATATAAAGAAGGTCCCTTTACCACAGTCAAGGAGTGCATAGACGGTGACTCTAAAGAAGTGCACCTTGCATGATGAATCCCCCAGGCGAAGTGTTCATGTACATTCATACTTTGAGTTATAAAATAACATATAATTTTGATAATTAACAAAGTGTGTCAGTGTTTACTTTTGATTACGTTCTGCCAGCTTGCGGAATTCAAGCAACTTGTCTTTTATCCAAACCCAAGACTAGCGTTTAACCGTAAGCTGTTAAATACCGTGCTGATGGTAACGACACACGGGGTTCAGTACGGTAGCAAACAAACATGTTGATCCATGCCATAGTGTAGAGTACCGTTTCATTTTGGGTGGTCGTTTATTAGTTCTCTAGCAGTTGTTTTACCCTTCACATCTTGAGTTCTAGTGATCAACAGACTATTGTCTGTATGGTAGAAACTATTCCACCGCAGCATCAGATTTGACTTCGCTTTTCACCGCTAAAACAAGCAGTAATCACATAGTAATCACATTCGCCACTATGTTACATGTCATGATTCATAATTAAACTGCTACCATCCTCTAGGAATGCAAGCAAACGATGTACGTTGATGAGTAGACTTAAACTAAAGCCGTTCGTTGATCACTATAGGCAAATATAGTGTAACCTATCCTAACTTAATGCTATTTTGTCTCGGATCTAAAACTGATCCCTTAAGTCATAAAATAACATTTATTTTACAACTTGTGGAGTGTTTTTGTTTGATGTATTGTAAAGCCAAAGCTAGCAAATTCCTTTGCATATGGATCTATGTACTTTATGCTAAATATTCAGCACCATGTCCTACAGACCAATAGCAAATCAGACCATCGCCCTTATATATCAGCGGTTTAGCCAATCCTACTCGACCAACAACACTAGTGACACTCGCGAACTGTGAACTTTTTCCTCTTGAGAAAAAATCCCATCTTCTTCGATCTGCCAACGGTGCTTAATTCTACCAACTGAAAGGTATGTTTTGTGAAGT
The DNA here is from genome assembly GCA_033675265.1 of Actinostola sp. cb2023. Lineage (NCBI taxonomy): Eukaryota > Metazoa > Cnidaria > Anthozoa > Actiniaria > Actinostolidae > Actinostola > Actinostola sp. cb2023. Next base: position 112,844 of record JAUJYZ010000058.1, read on the forward strand.
GTGTATGTATGTATCGCAAGTCATTTTGCAACGGAAACCAAGCTAGTTTTGACTCGTGAATACGGTCGGGATTCGTAACCGCAAACAAGATAGCGTTTTGCTTTCGAATGCTCGTTTTGTGGATTAAAGCAGTATATATGTGTCTTTAACGATCCTTTCTAAGTTAACCGAGCATCCTTTAGGACTAATGAGACGGGTAACGATAGCATTGTGAAGGAATCTAGTTGTACCGGTGATCATACATATTTCCTTTCTACTGATCAAAGAAGGAGCAGCTAACAGCACTGGTCTGCTGGTCAAGACTACACTACTGGCTAGCTCGCTCACTTCAAGCTTTGTATTGACGCATTCTAGTGTCGACTAAACCACCCTCTTTGTAGGATTGTGTAGAAAACGATTAGCCTAATGCAACAGTCAACACTCTTAATTATTGACGGGACTAACATCGCCAATTTTGGTCAGGAATTCCATGAGATATTTTTTCAATGTGAAACAATGATTTGATCAGAGATTGACACAGAGGAAGCAAGAGAAATGTTTCCCAGCACCGAGTGCCCATCCAATTCAGTCGACTGAACAACGTTTTGGGTGTTGACTATCAAGGCCATGTCCAATCTGTCTTGGAACAACGTTTTGGGTGTTGACTATCAAGTCTAACTATGTATCGTCAAGTGTTTGGCTGAAGCAAACAGGTTCCTGTACAGCCCTCTACCGTTATGAGTCCTTCAGCTTACGAGCCTTATCCTTGCTTATCCTCAGTGTATCCTAAACAAAACAAGTGATTTTTGTGTGTATTATTTGCACTCATTTAAAAAAATCTAAGCCTAAATTCATGAATAGATAAAGTGTATCTAATGCAAAACACTGAAAACTGAACAAACAAACAAGACTCGACTCTTTCAAAACGTGGTCGAGTTTCAGTTGCGTTTCCTAACTACTACGGCGTATCGTGTCGTGTGTTCATTGACAACTTTCTCTTTCCAAACACTTCAAATCAATTACTTTCTTTTTACAAAATTACCGCCAATTCTCTAACCTAAAAGGGGCCTCAAAGAGGCTGCATTTGAATCAAAACAGCAAGAAAAACTTGAAAGCGAAACTAACATTTCATTTTCTAACTGCACGGTGACTGATCTACTTTCCACAAACAGTCTTATAAACTTCCAATTAAAATACACTTTGCTTTGGTCTTCACATCTCGATGTGTTGCAATAACTAAATATTGTCACTCGTTTATGGTGCAATTGTTCAAGACACCTGTGTCAATATTCAAGTACGATGATTGTCTACACTCATTACTGGGTAAATAAATCAGTGTATGTTGAATGTTCTTGGTTGATTTGAAAAGAGAGAGTCGGTGTCCACTGATAGACTATATATGGTCGATTGCTCGAATAAAGATGAAAAGAACATGGTTTTTCTATATTGACATATTTGGTCACTTTTTCTCTCAATACCGAGTACTCTACAGGGCCTCATGATATCTATGTATGTATGTAGACTGATTTATAGCAATGAACACTGTCAATTACTCTAATACTAGAGTACTCTGGACAGGGCCTGTAAACTGATATTTATTAATAGCACTGATTACTCCCTATTAATTAATACAAGGCCGAACGCTTTCTCTTTTAAGCCATAAACTGAATGCGGAAAACACGATGCAAACCACACCCTCATAATCTCGTTGTGCAACAGCCATGTAGACATTGTTCGCCTTTATGTCCGTTGTGACTGTCCTTTGTCTGTATATATTGATATAATGAGATGAAGACAGTTAATAGTTGCTTAGTAGAGAGTGTGTATCGATCCTCGCATATTGTGTTGGTTTATACTTCCGCTAAACCACGCTACTCACGTGATGTTCGTCTCGTCAACACAAGTCAACGACCTAAGATAGATTTCTCAAAACTTTGCATGTAAAGTTTATATCACATTGTATAATAATAATATCCATCAGCCGGCGACATTAATGTATTAAAGTACATAGTGTGTTATGAATCGGTCTGAATGATTGTTGGCTGTTCACTTTCGAACCTGTAGACTAATTGTCCATGGAACCTAACCATCAGCTTATGAATAAAGTATTCTCAGTCTCCCTGTTCTCTCTTGTCCACTTTCTTCCTTCCTTCCTTCCTTCCTTCCTTCCTTCCTTCCTTCCTTCCTTCCTTCCTTCCTTCCTTCCTTCCTTCCTTCCTTCCTTCCTTCCTTCCTTCCTTCCTTCCTTCCTTCCTTCCTTCCTTCCTTCCTTCCTTCCTTCCTTCCTTCCTTCTCCTTCCTTCCTTCCTTCCTTCCTTCCTTCCTTCCTTCCTTCTTCCTTCCTTCCTTCCTTCCTTCCTTCCTTCCTTCCTTCCTTCTTCCTTCCTTCCTTCCTTCCTTCCTTCCTTCCTTCCTTCCTTCAATTTCTTCTTTCATTCCTTCATTCCTTCCTTCAATTCCTTCCTTCCTTCGTTCATTCTTTCCTACATTTCTTTCTTGCTTTCTTTCTTTCTTTCTTTCTTCTTTTCTTCCTTGCTTCATTCCTTCATTCCTTGCTTCCTTCATTTCTTTGCTTGCTTGCCTTGATCGATTTTTTCTTTGTTCGTCCCTTTTCTTTCGTCGTCAGATTCTACTTAGTCTCCCTCGCAGCCGTGTTTAGTGTCACTAAACACGGCTGCGATGGAGACTAGATTCTGACTATTCTCACGTACCCTTCGCCATTTTCTAGTTCATTTTCGTCCTTTCAGTTATATTTGTTGTGAAATTCTTTGAGCTCTTTGCACTTTTGTTGATTGAGTTTCTTCACTTTCACTTTTTGTCAATGTTTTCTCCACCTTCTCTATTACTTTCACATTTACTGAACATTAGTGTGAGTAACCCTGGAGACTGTAACTATAGTTGGAGTTTTTACTGAATTGTGAGCGTTTAACCTGCTGCATCTTTCGCTTTCATCATCAATTCTACATCCGCAAGACAGTCGCAGACATTGTGTAACCGGCAGTAAGAAAGCATTTCACGGCCAAGAACAATTACCGTGGATACTATAGTATTAGACTTATGCTCGGGGAAAATCCCGCGAGCACTGCGGAAAATGTTGAAGACCTTTGTGATTTCACTACAGTTTTGCATCTCTTTTAATAGAGATATATAATAGTACATGATAGTCACTGCCATATATGTACCTCATGTGACAATTAAATGGTTTCAGCAGACTACGTTTCTTCCTCATGTCATCTGAACGACAACGACTTCGTCCCTGGCTTGAAGAGCGAATCGAAAGTGGTGACGTACCTGGGCTGCATTGGATCGACAAGGAAAAGACGAAATTCCGTGTAACGTGGAAACATGCCGGGAAACCAGACTTTAACCTGGACCAGGATGCTGTACTGTTTCGCATGTGGGCTGAACACACAGGCAAATATAAACCCGGTGAACAACCTGACCCATCCACATGGAAGACAAGGTTTAGATGTGCGCTACATAAGATGCCAGACATCGAAGAAATTCGTGTACCACACAGTCTTGACGAGAATGAACCTTACAGAGTGTTTCGACTAAAACCGAAAGGTAAACATGTAACAGTTTTTTCTGTTCCATTTCTGAAACAATTCACAATGTTACAACTCTACTTGTCATCCATTCTTTGTTTCAGGTTAATTAATGTTGTGTTCTGTGTCAGGTCTGTCAGTGTTATATTGTTACTGTATGACTGACGAGTTTTAAACTAGAGAATCAGTTGCTTGATATTCATAGCTCAGCAGCTCTGCATCAGCTAGCAGGACGTTTAGAATGTCATCAGTAATCAGACAACAAATTACATATCCTTTTATCACAATAAATATATCGATACAAAGCTCAGTCCTTCGTGTTATACTTGGAAGTAAAATCATTAAACTATTAATATCATAGACGGTGTTCTAATCATTGTCATACTAGCAGTTGGTTAACTCAGTTCAAGTTCTTCATGTTTAATCACAACAAGGAAGCTAATCAGTATGGACCTGCCTTCAATATTTGTTGTTCGTTTTTTTTCTGAGTATTTTTCTGCAAAAATGATCAGTATTTTCATAGATTTGCAAAAAAACACTTATTAAGAATCTTTTCCGATGTTGAGGTGTGATGAATCATTACGTGATGTACTAAAATGTATTTAGATAGCTAATAATAGTACATTACTGTATCTAAATCAGTCAGATGACTTGCATGCTTGAGAATCAGGCTACCGGAAGTAAACGCAGTATGTCGCAGAATGCTTGTTTTAATTTAATATGTTAAATAAATGCAAGGTAGACTAGTTGTGTGTTTGTGGCATAAAACATTGTATAATAGATGTTTCAATTTACTCTTTTTTTACTTTTACGTTTTACCAATATACAGCCTACCCCTCACTGATGAGGATTATTGGTTGTGGTCAGGCAGGCGTTGATTCTAGAATATTTGAATGGCTTAAGGGGAATCCCCATCCCCATCACCATCAGTACAGCCATATAAGGATGTTACAAACAAACTCGCAAATTACAAACGTTATCAATATATATTGTTGTAGTTCAGTATCATTAATTAGATCAGAATGAAGAAAGGAAGAAATGAAGGAAGGAAGGAATGAAGGAAGGAAGGAATGAAGGGAGGAAGGAATGAAGGAAGGAAGGAAGGAAGGAAGGAAGGAAGGAAGGAAGGA
>JAUJYZ010000058.1:122500-251826 GCA_033675265.1 Actinostola sp. cb2023
GACTGATAGGGACTGATAGGGACTGATAGGGACTGATAGGGACTGATAGGGACTGATAGGGACTGATAGGGACTGATAGGGACTGATAGGGACTGATAGGGACTGATAGGGACTGCGGATAGGGACTGATAGGGACTGCGGATAGGGACTGATAGGGACTAGCAGTTAAACTAGTAAAGGTTAGTTTTGCATTATAGATTTTGGACTGCACGGGTCTGTTGGATCTCCTAGCCTCCTTTCCACATGTATTATCCCTTACCATTTTCTCTGTATGTGTTATTAGGTAACAATACTATGGAGATAGCTGACACTACAACCACTACTATTGAGGTGATATTCACATTTTCTCACCAAAGTAAAGCTATACTCTAGTATAATAAATAATAATAATAATAATAATAATAATAATAATAATAATAATAATAATAATAATAATAATAATAATTATTATTATTATTATTATTATTATTATTATTATTAGTAATTAGTAATAAATAAAAGGCTTGAAGGTTTAAAATGTGTTCAAAACGTTTTCGACCATTGGGTCATCATCAGTGAATGAAGCGTTCAGTGTTCAGTGTTCAGTTATGGTTTCTAAATGATATTCCCGAGGGGAACAGTTTAGCGATGAAACAAAGTACTTGTTTGTTTAGAGACGGTCTATGGAGGCTAATTATTATTAATTAGTATATTGTAGTATGGTGATTTACACCTAATTTCAAAAACGTTGTCCAATAATAATCAAAAAAGCCAAATAGGATTTCATTAAAAGACAAAAGAAGTGCACTCAAGCTGAACTGTTTCTTTTGTCTTTTTGAATGAATTCGTATTTGGCTATTTGGACAACGTTTTTGAAATTAGGTGTATGTCAAACTTTACACATTACAGCAGGTTCATTCTACAACTGCTCACAGAACAACTATAGAAGGCTTTGAAAAACTGGTTATCACGGCTAACCAAGCAGAAGATAAAACAGGTAAAGCCAGTTTTGTCAACCGGCTGTAGTCGTCAGAAACGTGACAGTTAACAGAGATATCTTGTGATTCCTTTTCCCCAGAATTGTGCTTGCTGTCATGTCGAGTTTACTACAACAACAAAGAAGTCAGTAGGTGTGAATTAAACAGCAAAGAACGTGTATGGAGAATATGCTATGAAAACCTCGCCAAACCAGCTGACAATACAAGTTTAAACCAGTTCTACAGTCAGTACAACGCCAAGCTGATACTACTACCAGACATCTCAACCTGTGATGACGTGCAGTTCGTTCTGAATAACTTCAATGAAGGTCTTGTCTTGGACATGATGGATGATGGAGTAATGTGGGCTGCGAAGATCTGTCAATCAAAGGTAGGAAAACGGAAGAACATGTCACGTAATTGATAACTAACTTGCTTGTCACGTGACTGACAAAAATAGTCAAGTTATTAATGGCGCGAAAACTGTATTTCATTACGTGTCATACGTTAAGGGATGAACGGGCGCTCTGTGTAGCGACGCAATCCTAAAATCTTTCCAAGCCGCATTTCCGGTCGAGATTTCATTTCGATGTTGTTCTGTTATACAATAGTAATGTAGTAAGATATTAAGCGCAATAATTATAATTTTGAAGGTTTTACTCTCACGTGGATCCCAAGATGTTGCAATGCTGTCACGTGACGTCAGGACCAAAGTATTTGACTTCAGTGACTTAAAACTGCACAAAGATTCACAAGACAACGCCGTGGAGCCTGCGTACGAGTTCATGCTGTCTATTGGCGAAGACCCGTCTACAGCTTTAATTAAACTTGTTTTTACTTGTGTACAAAATAGAAACTAATATTAGCCAATCAGCAATAGAACCTAATATTAGCCAATCAGCAATAGAACCTAATATTAGCCAATCAGCAATAGAACCTAATATTAGCCAATCAGCAATAGAACCTAATATTAGCCAATCAGCAATAGAACCTAATATTAGCCAATCAGCAACTAGCCAATCAGCAACTAGTAAGCGTAGCAAGCTTACAGCGGAACGACAACACATTTCTTTAGCGGAGAGGAACGGATCAGGGAGGAGGAAGAAACAACCGAAGAAAAAAACAGGGAGCAGGGAGAAAAATGGCCTCAAAATTAGGGAGGGTGGTTAATTAAATGCCTGTTCCTCTGCGCATGCGCTCTTTCTTAGCAATTTTAGAAAGAGACTAGTATCAAAGTAGTACATTTAGTAGCAGAACATCGACGTATATTGTAATTGGACTCTCTCTCCGTACGCGGTATTCTCTCTCTCCGTACGCGGTATAAGTACAGGGTAGCAAAGGGAAGGTTGTGATCGCGCTTCACGTGCCATTTTTTCGTAAATTCACGCCTAAAAAGAATCATTAAAGCCATTTCACGCACGTCATCTTTCTTGCAAATTCACGGATCACGGTTTTCTCTTTTGTTTATAAAGTGTTTTTCACGATTCACGCGCCATTTTTGGGCCAAATCACGCGTGACGTGTAACCCCTTTGCTACCCTGTAAGTACAGTGTTTAAACACATTCACATTGAATGATCTTATATTGTTTTTCAACAGTTATTATGATATCAGACAGATAACAAACTGAATAAACGTTAAAATGTGACTGACATAAATTTAGATTAAATTTGATCATCAATCACTTTCAGCCAGGCTATTGGACGTTTTAACCAAATAAAGAGCAACCCTTTTTAAGGCCATTCACTGCAAAAAGACTAGTAAAAACTCATTAAAAGTATCTCATGTATAAACAAAGCCCTAACACATGTTAGCATAATGAATCGCATGCATTTAGTGGTTCTAATACGTGACTAGTCCCATGTAGTCCTTCACTTGCCGGGGTTACGGCAGCCCGGTTACGGTCCAAACCAAAGTGTGACTATGTACATCTGACACTTGTTGGGATTACAGTTATTATTCACCTGGATAATCAACCATAACTATTTCTAATGATATAATCATGGCAAAGACTTAATATTAGCAGTTTGTATACTGTCATATTATCTAAATCAGTATAGGTCGTAGTTACTCCTAGCTCGTTAACCGCAGGGTACAGCGTCATCTTGTCTCTGTTCAATGTGTCAGTTCTTTTCAAACTAATTATAAATCAGCAAATGAAGTTTGATTGCATGATATGCGGCCTTACAGCATGCAGAGCTAAAACAAGAGAATTGAAATCTCATCTGAAGACATTCATCAGATAGGGAACTGACCTACAACACAACACCTAGCAACACTAATAAGAACAACTACTCCATGATCCACTGAGTGGCGGGGTAGTAGCACCTACTGATGGCTGACTTGGATGAAGTTTTACTGACTTTATAATAATCGTTTTGTTTATACCATGGAACAAGCAGACGTGACCTAGTTGAATTAACAATTAACAACTCCTTCAGTCTTTTATGTGCAGTTTCATCAATACAGTCGTGCTATTGATACACTGAATGACTGTGCAGACTAGTAGTATTAATAGTTGCTTAGTAGAGAGTGTGTATCGATCCTCGCATTGTGTTGGTTTATACTTCCGCTAAACTACGCTGCTCACGTGATGTTGATAACAAAGTTCTAAGTGTCGGCCTGAATGACTTTAAAAGGCGGTTGTTTTCATAGAGGGTTGCTATACATAAATCGGCTGCTCTTTTACGTAGTCGTAATGAACGGTCTCCCCGGCAGATTATCGGCTCTTTAGTATCATATCAGTTACGATATTGTGCCTAGCAGGCCTCCAAATTGGCTCTCTCTCTAGGAGAAATTACTGAAATAAAAAACCCATTCTCAATATACATGTATGTACTTGAACTATTAACGCAACAAGTATGTTAGGACACTCACTCATAAAAGCGTCACCTGTAAAGGTCGTCATTCAATATCTAAGTCAAATAACGTTAAGTGGAGTTTAAAGTTGTTGATGTTCAGTAAAGTTGTTTTTCTATCTACTGTTGCAGCGCTTATTCGGTTCTGTCTCAGTTACTATTTATATGCACAAAATAAACCATCAAATATATCAAATCTAAGTGTATCTAGTTACAGAACTAGCAAAGTCATCAAAGCCAAAAAGGACAAAGGCACAGCATCCCGTGATTCATGGCAAAGAAAAAGGCCTCTTCAATGATCTATCTTATTGTTTCAAACAACACAATAGCAGCTACTACGAACAGCTAGATAAAAGGTATTTAGTTCAAGCCATAGCAACCGGAAACATTCGACCCTGAAATACCACACAAGAACCGACCAATCACATGACGTATTCCACCGATCAGGGAAATACCACACAAGAGCCGGCCAATCAGATGACGTATTCCACCGATCAGGGGAATGCCCATTCTGCGTAAGAGCGGAAATAAATGTACAACATGAAGTATTCTGTCAGCATATATAAGTCACTCCTCTCTGTAGAGTGTAGTCGCTTCGCTAGTGTTGACTACAGAGCTGAAGTACATTGGTTGTTTATCACACGCTAGTAAAACCATGAGCCGCTCTGAGAGAGAGAAAATGTTACCTTGGCTCATTCAGAAAGTTGATAGTGGTGACGTACCTGGGCTGCATTGGCTCGACAAGGAAAAGACGAAATTCCGTGTAACGTGGAAACATGCCGGAAAACCAGACTTTAACCTGGACCAGGATGCTGTACTGTTTCGCATGTGGGCTGAACACACAGGCAAATATAAACCCGGTGAACAACCTGACCCATCCACATGGAAGACGAGGTTTAGATGTGCGTTACGTAAACAACCCGACATTATGGAGATACCTGTAGCTAACAGCCTTGACGAGAGTGAACCATACAGGGTGTTTCGTCTAAAAAACAAAGGTAAAATATCCTGTGCTTGTTTACTTTGCATTGTGTATAGTACGATGTATTGCACTGCTAATAATAAGAAGCCTTCACTGATAGTAAGACCCTACTCGTAAGTAACACATTCTGTGTCACGTTCATAAACTTTATCAGTGACCCGTAAAACTTCCTTTAGATATAAAACAGTAATCCAGACAACTTGATACAATACAATAGAAAAGCAGCCTCTCTGAGCTTCAAAGCTGTGTTGGATTGAAAGGTTTAATAGCAAGAAACACATTTAGTTTTACAAGGTACTGAATACGATGTCGAGTACAGCAAAACACTCAAAACATGCTGCATGCGGACGGAAGTATTTCCATGAATTGGCTTTGCCTTTGTCTACAATTAATTTGTCTTAGCCTCAACTGCTACGATTTAAATAAATTAACAAGTCTCGACCACCAAAGCCAGTTCACAATTAACGCTAATTGATATTCAATGTTATTGTAATTTATTCAAATAGTAGTCTTTCAGCAACGTTTAAGCGGAAATAACTTTTTCTCATCAATTATCCACGGAACATTGCCTAAAATAGTTCCTAATATAAGCTTAATATATTTAAAATCATTACACCAAGTACAAAGCAATGATATTTCAATATTTGAAGGCTTTAGCAAAGACTGCAGTGATTCGATGATGTAATGGTAGAGGAATTCATTCGGGAATCCCCTTAGCTATATGAGATAGAATACTTCATCTGTAAAGTATTTACAGCGTCTAATCCTACAACACACCCAGTATGTTACAATTTACATATAAAATAATGAACTCGGATGAACTATTGGTATTTACATACATAATACCATAACTAATGGATTATCCCTTCTTTGCCTGGTGCTGTATCCATTGGCGGTTGCAGTAAGCAGTTTTGTGTGTTCATATCCATTCATTCGTACATCCATTCGTCCATCCATCCATTCGTCCATCCATCCATTCGTCCATCCATCCATCCATCCATCCATTCGTCCATCCATCCATTCGTCCATCCATTCATCCGTCCATCCATTCGTCCATCCATTCATTCATCCATCCATCCATCCATCCATCCATCCATCCATCCATCCATCCATCCATCCATCCATCCATCCATCCATCCATCCATCCATCCATCCATCCATCCATCCATCCATCCATCCATCCATCCATCCATTCGTCCATTCATTCATTCGTCCATCCATTCGGCCATCCATCCATACGTCCATCCATTCGTCCATCCATCCATCCATCCATCCATCCATCCATCCATCCATCCATCCATCCATCCATCCATCCATCCATCCATCCATCCATCCATCCATCCATCCATCCATCCATCCATCCATCCATCCATCCATCCATCCATCCATCCATCCATCCATCCATCCATCCATCCATCCATCCATCCATCCATCCATCCATCCATCCATCCATCCATCCATCATCCATCCATCCATCCATCCATCCATCCATCCATCCATCCATCCATCCATCCATCCATCCATCCATCCATCCATCCATCCATCCATCCATCCATCGGCGGTTGCAGTAAGCAGTTTTTTGTGTGTTCATATCCATTCATTCGTACATCCATTCGTCCATCCATCCATTCGTCCATCCATCCATTCGTCCATCCATCCATCCATCCATCCATTCGTCCATCCGTCCATTCGTCCATCCATCCATTCGTCCATCCATTCATCCGTCCATCCATTCGTCCATCCATTCATTCATCCATCCATCCATCCATTCATTCGTCCATTCATTCATTCGTCCATCCATTCGGCCATCCATCCATACGTCCATCCATTCGTCCATCCATCCATCCATCCATCCATCCATCCATCCATCCATCCATCCATCCATCCATCCATCCATCCATCCATCCATCCATCCATCCATCCATCCATCCATCCATCCATCCATACATCCATCCATCCATCCATCCATCCATCCATCCATCCATCCATCCATCCATCCATCCATACCCATCCATCCATCCATCCATCCATCCATCCATCCATCCATCCATCCATCCATCCATCCATCCATCCATAGACATAGACATAGACATAGACTTTATTTAGTACCAGTAGTTTACATACAATTTAGTCCATCCATCCATCCATCCATTCGTCCATCCATCCATCCATTCGTCCATTCATTCATTCGTCCATCCATTCGTCCATCCATTCGTCCATTCGTCCATCCATTCGTCCATCCATTTGTCCATCCATTCGTCCATCCATTCGTCCATTCATTCATTCGTCCATCCATTCGTCCATTCATTCGTCCATCCATTCGTCCATCCATTCGTCCATCCATTCGTCCATTCATTCATTCGTCCATCCATTCGTCCATTCATTCGTCCATCCATTCGTCCATTCGTCCATCCATTCGTCCATCCATTTGTCCATCCATTCGTCCATCCATTCGTCCATTCGTCCATCCATTCGTCCATCCATTTGTCCATCCATTTGTCCATCCATCCATTCGTCCATTCATTCGTCCATTCATTCGTCCATCCATTCGTCCATATTCATTCGTCCATCCATTCGTCCATATTCATTCGTCCATCCATTCGTCCATATTCATTCGTCCATCCATTCGTCCATACGACTGAATATATCACTATATACGTACAATCAATGTAATTAGAACATATATACTAGCTAAGATTGTCATATTCAAAAGCGTGTATCTATAACTCGATGTGTATCGATAACTCTTTCGCTTCTCTCGTGCTCTCACGCATGCATGCATAACTCGATGGACGCGCACCAACCATACATGAACCAATTCTTAAAATCATACTAAACTCCATTGTACGATGTATTGATACAAGCTAGCAATTCAACGTAATGAACACAGCCAACAATAAATGACGCAAAGGAATGAAACCATTTTACGAAAGTATAAAATGCGGACAATATTTGCATAATGCTTATTTCCCTTGGCCAATAAAGGGTCAAGACATCAGCTTAACTAACACTGCTTGTTTGTGCAAAGTATGTTTGATTGATTAGCGGGTTAATGCCGGTTAAGTTGTTTCATAAAGTAACTGTTATTTCTTTCTTAAAGTCAGCTCCTCAAAGACGCTACATGTTTCGACCACGCCCTCTCCTTCCCCTGATGACGTCATGGAAGTGTGTTCTTACGTAAGTGATAAATAACTGTTAGTATTAGATTCAGGTCCATATTTGGTAAAATTACATTTCGATGTGTTGTAACAAGTTGGTGTGTTTAAAATAAAGGATTTCAGGACGATAATTCATGCAAGAGTTTAGTTTTTATCGTTATTTTTCTTGCAATCGATCGCCTTCTATTATTATCTCATCAGAATAGTAATATTTTTTAAAGGACTGGGTATGAGTTTTGCTAACGTTTCTATGGTAACTATATTTTCAGCCTGCAACATTCCCGTACTCTAATAATGGAGCAACGACAGGCTACGAGTTTTCATTTCCTTCGCCTATGAGTAGTCTCACTTCCAGTCCTACCAACAGCATGGATAACAACCAGACGATGTGTTCAGACGATGACGACATAGACAACATTATCCCTACCCTACCCCCCTTGTTTAACCGTTATCACAACAGTATTCCTGAGAGTGACGTAAGCATGCCATGTTCTCCACCACTCTCACACGGCCAAATGGTACATGCGTTTACTGGTACCGACTACATAACTGGCCAACCATACAGTGAACCATTGTCAGCGGTCACACAAAGAAGTGATTACTATGAATACGTCAGTAGTCTCGTGACGACTACAGTGCATGATGGGATATCTCCTATGACGTCACAACAGACAGAAAATACTAACAACTTTGCAGAACAAAATGGTAAGTTTGTTGAAAAGCGAGTGTTTTATTGGATAATAAACACTGATAGTTTGACTATCGTTACCAGGCTTGGCTGCCCAGCTTGGATTTCTTATAGCGATGTTTGGTCCAGCGGTCATACAAGAAATGTTGGTAAGACATAACCTGCTTTGGTTACTTCTCTTGTGAAGTGCATTATGACGTATTATGTACATTAATTGACCAATGAGAGGAGAGCTTTATTAAAGTAGCGGTTTGTATCGATTTCAGGTGCAGCAAACCCCGGTCAATGTCGCTTCTACCAACGCTTACAGGGACATGCAATATTTGGACTTATTGTTTAATCCAACTATATGAAGATAGACATACACATAATACAGACAGACAGACGGACGGACGGGTGGACAGACAGACAGACAGACAGACAGACGGATAGACAGATAATCGAAGAGAAGGATGGACACAAGGACACTCCCATGGGCTGGAGTTTCCAAGTAATGTAATCACGTTAAGACGTGTTTTGTAGCTGCCACAAGCAAATATCAGATCGATCTTTCACGAGATTTAAACTGTCTTGATTCCAATGGAATTTCTTGCTAGCTTTCTACTTATGTTGGACGAGCACTAAATACTTTATTGATAGATTTCTCTTTTGGGAAACAAACTATAATTGTGTAAAACGGTTAGACGGGTGTAGTGAGGATAGCTGGCCATCATTCTAGTAATTATCAAGTACACGTTGATAGGACATTGAACTACTGATCGGCATATGAACGGGAAAACAATACCTGGAATGTCTTGAGTAGTAATAGACTGCGTGGGGAATGATGGGAAGGGTAGAAGGACAGTAACACAACATGCATGTTATGATATATTTATCGATTTGTTCATCGTGCGCCATGAGCCTGTTGTAACCATGTTGCGACAGTATACTGAAATTGATTGATTGATTGTTTGTTTGATTGATTGATTGATTGATTGATTGATTGATTGATTGATTGATCGATTGTTTGATTGTTTGATTGATTGATTGATTGATTGATTGATTGATTGATTGATTGATTGATTGATTGATTGATTGATTGATTGATTGATGCAGCAGCTACATGTTTCACTCTCATCGCTTTACTGATGACAATGGATTCTCAAAGTTTCCTTGTTTTGGAGTCTTGTTCCAACTGCCTTCAGTTTCATGAAGGGTTTTACAAAAACATTCAGAATTAATGCCTATTGACTTGTTTAAAGTACATTATTATAACTTCAGTGAGGGTTTGCTTACAGTATTCTAACTGTTAATGTTTTATTCATGATGTCAAGGTACGATGTATCATTTATAGAATTGTAGTTCATACCTTTACTTTCAAAGGGATTTTATCATTTGTATTAATAAATACATGATGTGATATGCGTCTCAGTTTAGATCATTCTATGTAAGAACTCAGTACTGCCAGCATGCAATACGGTTTGTATTTGTTTAGATTGCATATAATAGAACGTTTTCCCATAACTGGGGGGTCAGGAATGCTAATGAGTTTGTTAATATGCTAATGAGCTGTATATCGTACTGCCAACTTTATAATTTGCGTGAAGACGTTTTAATTTTAAAATATTATTCTTATTGGACTTTCTGTGAACTTGACATAATTTATCTGCGTGTAAATGATTTCTTAACGTAAAAGAACTCGTCATTCTAGAACGTGCTTAACAAAACTAACGGTAATCAAGCATAGTACGCGGTGTGCTTACAAGATCTGTTGTGATTGGATAATACAAACAATAGAATTCATTATCTACTCGTTCTATGGATTGGGTTCCATTGTTTTATTCTAATAGTATTCAACCAATTGGACGAGATCTTCTAAGAGCTGCGACCTTACCCAATCAAGCATAGTACGCGGCGTGCTTACAAGATCTGTTGTGATTGGATAATACAAACAATAGAATTCATTATCTACTCGTTCTATGGATTGGGTTCCATTGTTTTATTCTAATAGTATTCAACCAATTGAACGAGATCTTCTAAGAGCTGCGACCTTACCCAATCAAGCATAGTACGCGGCGTGCTTGTATGTTCTGAGAAGCCGCAGCTAGACCATTAACAGCTTATTTGATTATTTGAACATAACATAAATAACTGAAACTGAAAAGGGTATTTCTGTGTAGTACGTTCAGCAGATTATTTCGGTATAATTAAGTCGGCAGTAAGTATACAGCTCATTAGCATATTAGCAAACTCATTTGCATTCCTAACCCCAGTTATGGGAAAACGTTCTATTTAGACATAATTCTATGCATATTTTATGTAAACAATAGACTGCACCAATATTCTACCAGCAACAAGCACCTTTCTTTCTTTAGCAAATAAGAACCTGTTTTTATTTTATTTATTTTTACCTAAATAGCCTAATTTCCCAGTAAACACCAATTATATAAGAACCTTTTTAGGCTAACTTGGAAAAATACAGGTTCAGTTTACTGCATTCCCTGTGAATGATAAAACAATATAGAATAGACGTAGACATAGACCTCTTTAGCTTCGTATATGTAAATTGCCCATTTCAAACCACGTGATGTCTATATGTTGTTCTCTGGAGAATATATATCCACGTGAATCTGAACGAATACATTTCAGAAATATACACCTATTCCAAAAATCGTTGTCCCCGCCGAAAGCAACAAGCAAGAAGCTGACGACCGCAAAGGGCATTGGGACTTTCTCCTTATTCATTTAATCACCCGTAGACATTTTAACAACATGCATTTTCAAATGGCCGAATACAAGTTCCAAATAATTTCTATTCAACGCTCGTAGGGATAACTCCTCAACTGACCACGGATATTTCTCCTATCAACTTTGTAATTCTTATCATATATGGTGCTAAATAAAATATGTATGCATGTATGCATGTATGCATGTATGTATGTATGTATGGATAAATTAATTAATTAGGAGATTCCCAAAGTCATTTGCGGTCGTCAGCTTCTTGCTTGTTGCTTTCGGCCCGGACAACGATACTGTTTGGAATAGGTGTATATAAAGGGACAATTCAGTGCAGAGAATACATGAAAGCGAGGTTAGTCTGTCACCATATAGAAGTAACTACATAACGAACCGATCAGGGAAGCACACACACTAAGCTTGACAAGAGGTGCGTATGACACCGAATTCATAATGGCGTATTTTTAGTTTGGCGATACGATACGTTTCTGGCACAAATGATCACTGTCATCTAAAACAATACCTAGAAATAAACATATTTGGAAAGCTTCTTTGCTGTAGACAAAATATCATCGCAGTTATGACAGATCATGAATAGAGGAGTTTTGTATGTATTTTTCAAGTGAGTCCTAAAAAGCCTCGTTTTGGTGCAATTTCACAATTTCAAATGTTCATATCTTCTCAAGGATTTATTATTTGGTTTCAAAACACACACATAGTATTTAGAGAATCACATTCTATCATATCAAAGATGTACTTTTCCCAAAATGATATTTTCTGGCTTTTATTCAAATTAAAAGCAACCATTATGAATTCGGTCTAGTACACCTATTTCGGTTCAAGCATGCAGTAAATGTTGGTTTTGCATTGTCAAATATTCAAATTACACCTATGGAACGAAGTGTGATATGCAAACTGAAGCACGTGAAAATGTTCACATTCTATAATTAACCCAATTGTGATTTAGCATAATGGTTTTTTTTTAATATAGGTATATAATTACACCATTATTCAAGAGTCCTGTTAGAGTGCAAACACAGCATATGGGCATTTTGTCTGCGCATGCGTGAAATGCCAACATGAACACAAAGACCCTCTGACACGTGCATATATCCCGCGCCATCCCGCGCTAATTTAAATACCAGGAATAACAAACAAGATGGCGAAGTTCTTTCTCATATATTTATTTATTAACTTGTCTATATGAACATATGCAACTCTAAAATGATGGATTCTATTTTATCAATGCTGAAGGCATGCTGCAGTTGTCATAACCAGTATTTACGATGTATTATGAGTTGCATATTGCAAGGTGAGGGAGGTCCAGACATGCTAAACTGACAATGGCTGCCGTCTTCGCCGTATACATGCACTTTGAACATTCATAGCAGGAGCTATTTATTTTTTGAAAGTCATTTATTGTGATGAATGGAATGACTATTGAATAATCTTCGCCTCCGTAACATTAAGCAGCTTGGGGGTCGGTAGAAATCGAAAGATAATTTGACTTGAATCAGGCTTGGAGTCCACATTTCTGCTCGTCGCGAGTCCCGTAAATGGTAAGCAAAACTATTGCAATGCAAAACAGTGGAAAAAAGTTTTAATTTTCTTAACAACTAATTTGTCTGCAAAGTCTGTTCTCTCATTTATACTTTCAAAGACTTAGAATAAGGAAATAGACGAAGATATGATAGAACCATGGCTTCGAGAAGGAACACAAAACACCAATTCCGCCATTACACCGAGTATAGGGTGAGAAGAATCTATTAAATCTGACAGCTATACATTTTTTGAAGCCCCATTCTCTATAAAAACTGAAATTATACAAAGGAATGAATGCTGTGGTAATTATCTCCAACTTGGGGGTCGGTAAAAATTTCAAGAAATATCTCGTTAAAGTTCGACCTAAATTGAACACTTCTACATATTCACCGGGCCATAGCTCGAAATCGCGTCCACCTGAAAGACCATTTCATTAAAATTCTAAAAGTTTACTGTCATCACAATTACCAAACGTTAATCCAGTGCTGTAGAATACTTGATTGTAGAAATAATTAACGCTGAACATCCAACTCCAAACTCCACAGTCGCATTTCAATGTAAAATATCTCGCCATCAAAAGAAATAACAGCGGCCAAAGATATACCCAGGGGAAGAAGTGTTTATCGTCTTTAAAAATGAGTAAATTTTCATGACGTTTAAACTTTAGAAACGCGTAGATCTCCTACAAAATATCCTTAAAATGAGCTATCGAGCTGTAAAATGGTTCAGACGTCACTGGTCAATGCTGTGTTGGCGCATGCGCAGACAAAATACCCACATGCTTGCAAACACTAAAACCATGAAACAGTGCTAACTTTAATTAGCACTAAATAGTGAAATGTCTTTTGTTTTCTATTGTTTCATTGGTGCTATTTAGCACTAAATAGTAATCTATTCTATGATACTCGCATTCATGCTCAGTTGAATTTAGTATGGGATAAAATATCGATTCCAGCGGCCTAAGCCAAGCTGGTACGACTTGGGTGATGGCAACGACCCACGCGAATTAACCGCGTGGGGGAGGGTGGGGGGGGGGGGGGGGGGGGGGGGGGGGTCGCTTCCTTCTTTCGTACCGCTGGGTAAACTGAGCAAGAACGCAAGGATTCTACTCGCAAGCCGTATTTATAACCAGGGTATTACATAACCCACGTGCAAATGTGTGTTAACATCCATTATTTGATGTTTATAGTTGAAATTCCCCCGTGCATATCATTACGAGTATTATGAATAGTTTGTACTGTTTCACGGTTTTAGTGTTTGCAACCTAAAAGCTTTTTATGTTTCTTCTTCATCATAGTCATGTGTATCTAGTGTAACATTCTTATTCTCAAATTCAGTCCGACGAATGCAGTAACGTTACAGTTTCATCAGCAAGACGGTTTGCAATAGATAGACACAAGTACTACTAAGTCAGTAGTCAGACTTGGTAAGCTATATATGAAGTGATAGATTGACGCAAGTACTATACTAAGTCAAAGTCAGACTTGGTAAGCTATATATGAAGTGATAGATAGACACAAGTACTACTAAGTCAAAGTCAGACTTGGTAAGCTATATATGAAGTGATAGATTGACGCAAGTACTACTAAGTCAAAGTCAGACTTGGTAAGCTATATATGAAGTGATAGATTGACGCAAGTACTACTACAAGTCAGTAGTCAGACTTGGTAAGCTATATATGAAGTGATAGATTGACGCAAGTACTACTAAGTCAAAGTCAGACTTGGTAAGCTATATATGAAGTGATAGATAGACACAAGTACTACTAAGTCAGTAGTCAGACTTGGTAAGCTATATATGAAGTGATAGATTGACACAAGTACTACTAAGTCAGTAGTCAGACTTGGTAAGCTATATATGAAGTGATAGATTGACGCAAGTACTACTAAGTCAAAGTCAGACTTGGTAAGCTATATATGAAGTGATAGATTGACGCAAGTACTACTAAGTCAGTAGTCAAAGTCAGACTTGGTAAGCTATATATGAAGTGATAGATTGATACAAGTACTACTAAGTCAGTAGTCAGACTTGGTAAGCTATATATGACGTGATAGATAGACACAAGTACTACTAAGTCAGTAGTCAAAGTCAGACTTGGTAAGCTATATATGAAGTGATAGATTGACGCAAGTACTACTAAGTCAGTAGTCAAAGTCAGACTTGGTAAGCTATATATGAAGTGATAGATAGACACAAGTACTACTAAGTCAAAGTCAGACTTGGTAAGCTATATATGAAGTGATAGATAGACACATACTACTAAGTCAGTAGTCAAAGTCAGACTTGGTAAGCTATATATGAAGTGATAGATAGACACAAGTACTACTAAGTCAAAGTCAGACTTGGTAAGCTATATATGAAGTGATAGATTGACGCAAGTACTACTAAGTCAAAGTCAGACTTGGTAAGCTATATATGAAGTGATAGATTGACGCAAGTACTACTAAGTCAAAGTCAGACTTGGTAAGCTATATATGAAGTGATAGATAGACACAAGTACTACTAAGTCAGTAGTCAAAGTCAGACTTGGTAAGCTATATATGAAGTGATAGATTGACGCAAGTACTACTAAGTCAGTAGTCAAAGTCAGACTTGGTAAGCTATATATGAAGTGATAGATTGACACAAGTACTACTAAGTCAGTAGTCAGACTTGGTAAGCTATATATGAAGTGATAGATTGACGCAAGTACTACTAAGTCAAAGTCAGACTTGGTAAGCTATATATGAAGTGATAGATTGACACAAGTACTACTAAGTCAGTAGTCAGACTTGGTAAGCTATATATGAAGTGATAGATTGACACAAGTACTACTAAGTCAGTAGTCAGACTTGGTAAGCTATATATGAAGTGATAGATTGACGCAAGTACTACTAAGTCAAAGTCAGACTTGGTAAGCTATATATGAAGTGATAGATTGACGCAAGTACTACTAAGTCAGTAGTCAGACTTGGTAAGCTATATATGAAGTGATAGATTGATACAAGTACTACTAAGTCAGTAGTCAAAGTCAGACTTGGTAAGCTATATATGACGTGATAGATTGATACAAGTACTACTAAGTCAGTAGTCAAAGTCAGACTTGGTAAGCTATATATGAAGTGATAGATTGACGCAAGTACTACTAAGTCAGTAGTCAGACTTGGTAAGCTATATATGACGTGATAGATTGATACAAGTACTACTAAGTCAGTAGTCAAAGTCAGACTTGGTAAGCTATATATGAAGTGATGATCGAATAGCTTATCTGACGGAGGCGGTGGCAGCCAAATCCGTGGCTGCCTCTATAAATAACAGCTTACACAATGAGTGCCCGCAGAGATTTGAGAGATGTAAATGTATACAGCTATTTCAAAAAAGGTTGGTGAAGGTTTTGTTGCATCTTGCATCTTGCATACCAAAAGCCCGAAATGCACAATGGGCGATGTGAATGGAGTCAGCGAAAGGTCACAACAATTATGGAGCAGGCATATTTTCTTCTGTATGTGCATGCTGACATTATTTATCTATATATGGCCACAATACATTTCGGGCTTGGTATGCAAGATGCAAGATGCAAGATGCAACAAAACCTTCACCACCCTTTTTTGAAATAGCTGTATTTCACGTATTTCGGTAGATTTGGTAGATGTGTAGATTAAATAATTAATAATAGTCTTTAATGGTAATGTACTAAAACAACACTGAACAACACTCAATTAACATTAGCTTGATTGTATAAATTATTTATTTATTAATTATTATTCATATTTATTCTATAGTCTGTGAGTACCCTGCTGACGTATAACGTTTTGTTCATTTATTCTGTTCATTTATTTGTTTTTCTTTCTCTGGAAATGAAATCCAAACAATATGCAAGCAATAGCTGTTGACTGACTTAACGGTGCAAGGTACAGCTGATACACGTATAAGGAGTGGACAAGTTTGCCAGTAACACTGCATGCAGAACGTAAACAACTGACTGCCGGAGTACAACGGTGACCGGCAATAGAAATCTATTGAGTCGTATCAAGATCAGTGTTTAATCTATATGCTCGTAGCGCATTGGCTAGTGTCTTGAGGTTCCTGCATGAGTTGGATCGTTGCCATTGAAAACGATATTGTATCTGTAACACATGTAAAAAAACACTGAAAACATTAAGTCAATCACAGACAGACAGACAGACAGACAGACAGACAGACAGACAGACAGACAGACAGACAGACAGACAGACAGACAGACAGACAGACAGACAGACAGACAGACAGACAGACAGACAGACAGACAGACAGACAGACAGACAGACAGACAGACAGACAGACAGACAGACAGACAGACAGACAGACAGACAGACAGACAGACAGACAGACAGACAGACAGACAGACAGACAGACAGACAGACAGACAGACAGACAGACAGACAGACAGACAGACAGACAGACAGACAGACAGACAGACAGACAGACAGAAAGAAAACAAAGTGTTTTTTTTTCCATTTTGAGTTTCGTGGCTTTTATCAAATGTTCTTTTCTAATGTTGCTTTACATATTTCAGTACGATGTCGTCAAGTTCAGAAAAAGTCATTGAATCGGTGGGTGGTTTTGGTTGGTATCAATTGAGACTCTGTTTCATTGTTGGCTATGCTATTACTTTCTGTTCTGCTGTCTTGATGGTGATGACGTTCAGTACAGCGGAGCCTCCCTGGAGATGTACTGCAAACACCACTTCCTGTACCTTGAATGGAACCTTTAAAATAGGAGACAAGCACTATGACCACCGATGTAACATTCCACGTAGTGACTGGCAATTTGCTGTGGAAGGAGACTTTGATTCTATTGTTACAGAGGTAAAGACCTTTATAGGGTGCATTGTTTCCTGTATACGTAATCATTGTTACCCAGGTCTCTGTCAAACTCTCTGTCCAGATCCACCAGACTTGGACAGATATTGACGGAGCCTGTGGTACTAATTACTTTCATATCACATCTAACAGTGGGATTTGGTCTGCGACACAGCCGTTTATGTAAGCATTGCAAACTCCATGACATTTGTGATGTGGATGCTTGGCGCCAGTTTCGCAAGTATTCTGAGTGATAAATTTGGCAGAAAGACAGTGACGTTTCCATTCACCATGTTCGCATGTCTGTGTGGATTCCTAACAGCCTTTGCTGGAAGATACTGGGTATTTGTGCTGTTCAGAGCTCTTGTAGGAATCGGTGTAGGTGAGTTGTACACAAGCATTTACTCCACTGTACAGACAAAGATGGCGGGTGTACATTTTACCCAGTAATCCTTTGCGAACCTAAATCAGTACCACTTAGGTCTGGTAACAGCTTCATATTTGCAAATTTTCAAAACTGTATGTTCAAGAGTTTATAGCAGGTACATGTTTGACTGTATAAGTGTAATAATTCATGCGCGCACCGCTCAACAATCTTTTACTGAACAGAGGATTCCATATCAGTGATTGGCAACAGAGATCAAGTATCTCATGCAATTAATATAATGTACAAGAAACTTACCAAACATGGCTGCCTGTGGCATATATACAGCTATTTCAAAAAGGTTGGTGAAGGTTTTGTTGCATCTTGCATCATCAGCATCAGCGCATCAGCACCATCTCTCTTCGCGCCAGCGCGCCAGTAGGTGCACAATGCTTTATCGTTATCTGTCCAACTTTTCCTGTTCAGCGCCACCACTTTAGCTGCATTCCAGCTTGCCCACCCTGCCTTATTCCGTTCTTTCATTCCTTCTCCACGTTGTCTTTGGTCTCCCTCCCATCTTGCATCCCCAGCCCGAAATGCACTATGGGCGATGTGAATGGAATCAGCGAAAGGTCACAACAATATGGACTCTGGGAATTTTCCCAAACTTTGTCTTCGCAATATATGGAGCCGGCATATTTTCTCCTGTATGTGCATGCTGACATTATTTACATACAATCCACAATACATTTCGGGCTCGCAAAACCTTCACCAACCTTTTTTGAAATAGCGCTACTATGTCTGCATGCGTATTAGTATATCTTTAGTCTAAGCTATTAAGCAAGAACATACTGATAATGTCAGTAGAGTGCAAACACTAAAACCATGAAACAGTGCTAACTTTAATTAGCACCAAATAGTGCAATGTCTATTGTTTTCTATTGTTCCATTGGTGCTATTTAGCACTAACTAGTTCTATTCCTCGCGCACCTTTTTCATTCTTTCTATCTGGCGTTGTTCGATTTTGTTTGCTTTGCGCGAGACTGTTCAGTTTGTTGCGCACGAGCTTGCTTGTTTGGTGGCGTTTGTTTGTGTTCGTATACTTATAGCCGTTGTAATTAGATTTTAAGCATTTAGCCCTGAAGATGGCGCTTAGCCCGAAAGCTTGGCAGTTTTGTAATAAAACTCAGGTTGAAGATACAAAAAGTTTTGTCATAGTTTGTACTGTTTCACGGTTTACGGTGTTTGCACTCTATTGTCACATCTGTTATTTTACCAGGTGGTTACTCTGTCTGTGCATTTACGCTTGTCATGGAGTATGTAGGCACACGGTATCGCAGTGCAGTTGGTTTTGGGATATTTTATTCATGGACGCTTGGCCTGTTCATCATATCGTTGCTAGGATACCTTATTCCCAATTGGCGCACGTTAACTATGATCATAAGTTCACCAGGACTGTTTTTCTTCCTTCTTTGGTGGTAAGTACACTGCAGTGTTACGTGAACAAAGTTTCCACCTTCAAATATAACTATTTCAGTGCTTAACTTGATGACACTTTTAGGTTTACTCCAGAGTCCTTAAGATGGCTGCTGGTGAAAGGAAAAGTTGACGAAGCCAAAAAGATACTGCGAAATGTTGTTCGGGTTAACAAGAAGAACATATCAGAAGAAGATATGACTTCACTTGAGAAGACAAGTGATGAAAATACCGGGCGACTTGGAGACGTGAGAGATCTTTTTGCCACTCGATCTCTGGCTCTAAGAACTTTGATTTCTTGGTATTGCTGGTAAGTGGTTAGAAACATATCAGTAAAAGCTGCGCTATAGATATATTGAAGCAACTAATCCATAAAGCAAGTAACTAATTTCTGTCATATTTCCAGGGCTGTAGGTAGCATGGTGTACTACGGCATATTTTTCAGCGCTCCAACAGTTGGTGGAAACATGTACTTAAACTTTTTCATCACGGCTGTATGTGAAGCGATTGCTATGTTTATAGGAATCATTTTACTAGACAAGTAAGTTGGGTGTTTTGCCTGCAGGACATATCTCATCATCGGATTTCATGTACTAAACCCTGACCCTTTCTCCTTCGTGGATGTTAGGTTTGGACGGAGGAAAACAATTATCGCGAATCTTTGGTTGGCGGGAGTTACCATGGTAATAGCTGCGCTTCTACATAATTATGATGACGGTCGTAAAGGTAATGGTTGCCAAGCAGCTTCTCCACTAAATGTACTTTAGTCACCCATGTTATGCTCTCTTATAGGCTACCTTGTAGGGCAGATCGTGGCAACGCTGGTTGTTGGTATGTTTTCTGTGACCATTGTGTTTGATGGAATGTATATATATTCTACAGAACTCTTTCCGACTGTTGTTAGGTAGGTCAAGTTATGAAAGTACCGGCTATAGACAAGTTTACACTAGAAGAATAGAAAATAGGTTCATTAACAGTTTCTCTAAACAGAAACACTGCTGTAGGGACATCGAGTGCTGCAGCTCGCATTGGATCGGCCAGCGCTCCTTACATCGTATATTCGGTACGTACTGACGGGTACACGGGCATACGGGTATATGGGTATACAGGTATACGGGTACGTATACGGTTGTGCGGGTATACGGTTGTGCGGGTATACGGTTATGCGGGTATACGGTTATGCGGGTATGCGGGTATACGGTTATACAGTTATACGGATATATGGGTATACGGTTATGCGGTTATACGGGTATACGGGTATACCTACCTCATATATTATTCATTCACAGATTAGAGAATATATTGAATTTAAGTTGATATATTGTATTCATGTGTAGGCACGAGTCCATCCCCTCATGCCGTGCAGCATCATGGCAGTTGCTGCTGTCATTTGTGGAATACTGTGTTTTTTGCTCCCTGAGACATGTAATACAGCGATGCCTGACACCATTAAACAAGTCAACAACAACAACAATGACAACGATAACGGCGACGATAGCAACATAAACGCATTGGCTGATGATGATAAAGTCAAGTTTTACACTACAAACATATAGTCACTAATAACTAATTAATGTCATATAACTTTTAACTTAAAAATCAGTTGAGGGCGGATTTTTTGTTTCTTTGTTTTAATACATGGAAACACCATTGATAAAACAAACATCAAGAGTTCCAGACTTCCGGTACGCGCGCAATGCATTGTGAGATTATTACAAAGGAAAAGTGAGCACCAAGTGAGCAAAAACATAGCTTGGGCTCCCTGTGTCTAGAATTGGTGCTCACTTTTCCTTTGTAATAATCTCGCAATGCATTGCGCGCGTACCGGATGTCTGGAACTCTTGATGCTTGTATTGCGGTCTAAACTGGCTGCGATAATTGTTATTTCATTTGTTGTTGATGATGATTCCTGATTGATACCATAGATAAGACATAATGTTGCCTTTGATAATCCAAGATAGACAAGCGAAAGTGGGATGATTAATTTAATAAAGCATTTTAATGTGAGAGTTCTTTTTTACTCCAGGCCAGATAAATGTAAATGTTTACTTTGTACGGTGTTATAGATTTCCTCGTAACCATTCAATTTACACATTATACACCGACGCAGCCCATACTAGTGTACTCGCTAGTTTCCATGGCATTTATCATTATACACCGACGCAGCCCACACTAGTGTCCTCGCTAGTTTCTACTATAGAAGTAACTACATAGCTTTATACTAAGGAGTAGATTTCGTATGACTGTGAAAAACTTACGGCACGTGACCGTGATGAGTTAGGATTTCGAATGAATCCGTGCCGTGCCGTGCGTGCATGCCATGCACCGTGGATTTTCACAGTCATACGAAATCGACTTGCTTGACATGCCGTGCGTATTCTCGGTTTGCAATGGCGTCATCATATAGCTAAAATCTAAAATACTGATCAAAAATTTGTTTGATATTTTGTTTGTATCCATTAGAAAAGTCTTCACACAAAAATCTGTGTACATTTGATGTTTGGTTTTTGATTTATTGAGAGTCAATTTATGTCAAGCAACACTGTCACGTGTATTCTAAAGCCAGAGAATTAGGGAAATTTGCTTCTAATTACATGATACGTTTCTTACTTCGTAAATGATATGTAAGTTTGATTTGATTAATATTTCTATTAACAAACTGAGTTGTTTGTAATATCAACGTGATTTTGATCCTTGGTATTTTGGCCGCCATGTTGGTGTACTACGGTTGTACACCAACATAGCGGTCCCATACATTTCACACTAAATAATGCGCACATTTGATCGCTCATATCGGTATTGAAAACTTCTTATAACTCAAACTTTGGTTAGGATACATGACTGCTCTTTTGGTTGTAAGACCTTTTGTTCAATCATAATCAATATCAGGCACAGAAAGTTTTGACTTGGTAAGCTATATATGAAGTGATAGATTGATACAAGTACTACTAAGTCAGTAGTCAGACTTGGTAAGCTATATATGAAGTGATAGTCAGTTGAGGCAATGGAATAGCTTATCTGAAGAGGCGGCGGCAGCCAAATCCGTTGCTGCCTCTACAAATAACAGCCAGTTACACAATGAGCGCCCGCAGTGGAGATGTAGATGTATTAATATGTCACGTATTTTGGTAGATGTATATATGACAGAATTAGTATTTATTATTGAAGAAATAGAAAACGAGTCGGCGTGCTCTATCAAGTTTTAGTAGAAACCAACTAGCATACTATCACGAATCCTGCAATCTGATTGGCTAACGTACTCACTATCTATTGAGTGTTAGTAGAAACCAACTAGCATACTATCACGAATCCTGCACTGATCTGATTGGCTAACATACTCACTATACTAAATTGTTATCGTTTGCTATGAGTTCAAATAGTCAACTCGACGCTACGCGCCTCGTTGACTATCGACTCATAGTAAACTCGAACTCGTAGTCGAATTGTTAATTAGTAGAAACCAACTAGCATACTATCAATAATCTTGCAATCTGATTGGCTAACGTACTCACTATCTATAATTAGTAGAAACCAACTAGCATACTATCAATAATCCTGCAATCTGATTGGCTAACGTACTCACTATCTATAATTAGTAGAAACCAACTAGCATACTATCAATAATCCTGCAATCTGATTGGCTAACGTACTCACTATCTATAATTAGTAGAAACCAACTAGCATACTATCAATAATCCTGCAATCTGATTGGCTAACGTACTCACTATCTATAATTAGTAGAAACCAACTAGCATACTATCAATAATCCTGCAATCTGATTGGCTAACGTACTCACTATCTATAATTAGTAGAAACCAACTAGCATACTATCAATAATCCTGCAATCTGATTGGCTAACGTACTCACTATCTATAATTAGTAGAAACCAACTAGCATACTATCAATAATCGTATAAGGAGTGGACAAGTTTGGCCAGTAACACTGCAGAACAACTGACTGAGTACAACAGCTAGCGATCATATATCTTGCTGACTGTATATCTCTAGGTATTCCACATTAGAGTTGTATTTCTTGTATATAAATATTCATGTTTTTTCATGAAAGTCATTATATCTTAATGAATAGAAATCTATTGAGTCGTTTCAAGCCGGGTTGGTGTCTATTCTAAGTTCCGCTGGTAGTGTATTGGCCGTCTTGAAAGGTTCCTGCATGAGTTGGTAAAAACACACTTAAGTCAATCACACTCAGACGGGTTCCACGTCATTCGCCCTTAGTAAGAGAACAAGAAAGACAGACAGACCGACCGACCGACCGACCAACAGACAGACAGTCAGACAGACAGACAGACAGACAGAAAGACAGAAAGACACAGGCAGACAGACAGACATAGCACCTTTATTTCAGATAGACAGATAGACAGAAAGACAGACAGACAGACAGACAGACACAGACAGACAGACAGACAGACAGACAGACAGATAGACAGATAGACAGAAAGACAGAAAGACAGAAAGACAGACAGACAGACAGACAGACAGACAGATAGACAGACAGACAGACAGACAGACAGACAGACAGACAGATAGACAGAAAGACAGAAAGACAGAAAGACAGACAGACAGACAGACAGACAGACAGACAGACAGACAGACAGACAGACAGACAGACAGACAGACAGACAGACAGACAGACAGACAGACAGACAGACAGACAGACAGACAGACAGACAGACAGACAGACAGACAGACAGACAGACAGACAGACAGACAGACAGACAGACAGACAGACACAGACAGACAGACAGACAGACAGACAGACAGACAGACAGACAGACAGACAGACAGACAGACAGACAGACAGACAGACAGACAGACAGACAGACAGACAGACAGACAGACAGACAGACAGACAGACAGACAGAATGACAGACAGACAGAAAACCAAAAGTGTTTTATTTCCATTTTGAGTTCGTGGCTTTTATCAAATGTTATTTTCTAATGTTACTTTACACATTTCAGTATGATGTCATCAAGTTCAGAAAAAGTCATTGAATCGGTGGGTGGTTTTGGTTGGTATCAACTGAGACTCTGTTTCATTGTTGGCTATGCTATTACTTTCTGTTCTGCTGTCTTGATGGTGATGACGTTCAGTACAGCGGAGCCTCCCTGGAGATGTACTGCAAACACCACTTCCTGTACCTTGAATGGAACCTTTAAAGTAGGACACAAGCACTATGACCACCGATGTAACATTCCACGTAGTGACTGGGAATTTGCTGTGGAAGGAAACTTTGATTCTATTGTTACAGAGGTAAAGACCATTTGTTTTATATACACTCATTTCGATAAAGTTAGTCACCCGTAAAGCTTCGAAGGTGAGACCGATGAGGATCCTGGGTTGGTTAAAATGTATGTACCCATGGTCCTTCTTGGTCTCACCTTCGAAGCTTTTGGGGTGACTAACTTTATCGAAATGAGTGGTATATTGCCAGGTATAATTGATGCGTATCATCATTGTTAACCAGGTCCCAGAGTCTCTGTCGAACTCTCTGTCCAGATCCACCAGACTTGGACAGATATTGACAGAGTCTGTGCCGGGGGGGGGGGGGGGGGGGGGGGGGGGGCGGCGGGTTACCCCAATAATTACATGATATATATGTGCGGCGGTACAGGGTCCAGGTTTTGGGCCATTTTATTCTCTAATCCAGGTAAAATGAACGCATAAAATCATTAATCCAGGTTATAGCCTAAAAAAAACATTTATTAATTTTTAATAATTTGCATAATGTGCCGGGTATCGGCGTTTCAGTAAAACTCCGCATGAACAATAATAATGGCGTCAGTCAGACGTAAAGGTGTTAGAGTGTTAGTCTGGCAAAATATCCTGACGAATGCATCGTATCAGATCGTCAATAAAAATTCTTAAATCCAGTTTTTTTTATTTGGGAAATTCGTAAATCCAGGTTTTCGAGTGACAAATTCCAAAAACAGGGTCCAGGTCTGGACATCTCGCCGCACATACCTAACCATTTTTTAACCCCCCCCCCCCCCCCCCCCCCCCCCCCGGAAGTCTGTGGTACTAATTACTTTCATATCACATCTAACAGTGGGATTTGGTCTGCGACACAGCCGTTTATGTAAGCATTGCAAACTCCACGACTTTTATTTTATGGATCTTCGGTGCTATGTTAGCCAGTATTCTGAGTGATAAATTTGGCAGAAAGACAGTGACGTTTCCATTCACCATCTTCGCATGTTTATGTGGGTTACTATCAGCCTTTGCTGGAAGATACTGGGTATTTGCGCTGTTCAGAACTCTGTTAGGAATCGGTTTAGGTGAGTATTACTGAGCTAGTGACATTTAGTAACTGGAAACCGGGCCAAGCGCGCGTTATTGGATGACCGTCGGAAAACCTAAAAAATACCAAGCCGTAAAATCTGCCTACCTTAAAAAATACTTCGTAGCCTGAAAAAACTCTAGAAAATATTTACAAAGCTAACTGTACAGTAACAGTATCACCGTTTATTGTTGGCTTGGCACCCGTGAGACGAGACTGACTTTGTTTTAGCATTCTGTTGCTAAAGTACCCTTAAAAATACCAGTTTTCAGGAAAGAACCAGGACTTTGCTTTAATGACAAAATACCAAAATGACGACCCTAAAAAATACGACGGTCATCGGCCTACCACTCGTATATAGGGAGTTCTAACTGGGGGGGGGCCCCCCCCCCCCCCCCCCCCAACAGTGACAGTAGTGTCGTTTGATATAAGCTGTCATCCACAAACGCGGCTTATTTTTACCGCCCAAAGGCAGGATAGTTGAATTATAGTGTTTGTGTTAAGCACAATAATATCGTGCGAGCGAGTTAATAAATATGGCAAACCGGTCATTCATTATATGCGGGAGCCACCTTACCTAAGGGGTAGGATGGTTTATGTAATATATATTACACTTTACTTGTGTACTACAGGTGGTTACTCTATCTGTGCATTTGTACTTATCATGGAGTATGTGGGGACACAGTACCGTAGTAGAGTTGGATTTGGGATATGGTACTTTTGGATATTTTCTATGGTGTTGCTAGCGTTGCTAGGATACCTCATTCCCAATTGGCGGACGTTAAGTATCGTTACAAGTGCACCAGGATTATTGTTCTTCATTTTCTGGTGGTAAGTATGGACAGAACTGAGTGGAAATGTTGGTAGATGTTTTGTAAGTCTATCAACTACATTTGATGACACTTTTAGGTTTACTCCAGAGTCTTTAAGATGGCTGCTGGTGAAAGGAAAAGTTGACGAAGCTAAAAAGATAATACGAAGTGCTGCTCAAGTTAACAAGAAGGTCTTTCCGGAAGACGACGTGGCCTTACTTGAGAAGACAACAAGTAATGAAAAGAACGACAAACAACGGCTCGGAAATGTGAAAGATCTTTTTGCCTCGCGAAGTCTGGCTCTCAGAACTCTGATTTCCTGGTATTGTTGGTAAGCATGCATCGTAAAGCGAGGCAAGGCAAACAGAAAACTAGTATTTCAGCGCATTAAGTTCATTGATCAATTCTTATTACTCATTTTCTTGTGCATGTACTGTTGTATGTGGTTCTGGTTGTGGTTGTGATTATGGTTGTCGGTTGTCGGTTGTGATTATGCATGCATGTGGTTGTGGTTGTGGTTGTGGTTGTGGTTGTGGTTGTGGTTGTGGTTGTGGTTGTGGTTGTGGTTGTGGTTGTGGTTGTGGTTGTGGTTGTGGTTGTGGTTGTGGTTGTCGGTTGTGATTGTGCATGCATGTGGTTGTGGTCGGGTTGTGGTTGTGCACTGATGTGGTTGTGGTTGTCGGTTGTGGTTGGTTGTTGTGGTTGTGGTTGTGGTTGTGGTTGTGGTTGTGGTTGTGGTTGTGGTTGTGGTTGTGGTTGTGGTTGTGGTTGTGGTTGTGGTTGTGGTTGTGGTTGTGGTTGTGGTTGTGGTTGTGGTTGTGGTTGTGGTTGTGGTTGTGGTTGTGGTTGTGGTTGTGGTTGTGGTTGTGGTTGTGGTTGTGGTTGTGGTTGTGGTTGTGGTTGTGGTTGTGGTTGTGGTTGTCGGTTGTGATTGTGCATGCATGTGGTTGTGGTCGGGTTGTGGTTGTGCACTGATGTGGTTGTGGTTGTCGGTTGTGGTTGTGGTCAGTTGTGGTTGTGGTTGTGGTTGTGGTTGTGGTTGTGGTTGTGGTTGTGGTTGTGGTTGTGGTTGTGGTTGTGGTTGTGGTTGTGGTTGTGGTTGTGGTTGTGGTTGTGGTTGTGGTTGTGGTTGTGGTTGTGGTTGTGGTTAATTGTCGGTTGTGGTTGTGCTTATGTTTGTTCTTGTGGCTTGTCATTGAGTGTCGTCTAGTCGGTGATAAGCTGCTATAAGGCGGACTCAGTTTCAATCCTCAATTCTCAATTCATTTATAATAATAACTTTAATAACTTTATTATTTATATAGCGCTTTTTCTTGTGCTCAAAGCGCTGTTTATATAATTTACAGTATAAATATATAATATAATAATAAAAATAATGATATATATAATTAGAACTATTAAAACATTAAATTAGGCCTAAATACAATGTATTGTAATCCAATTATAAAAAATTCATTTGGTTTACTTTCAAGGGCTGTTAGTGGCTTGGTGTACTACGGTATTTCTCTCAGCACTCCAACAGTTGGTGGAAATATGTACTTGAATTTTTTCATCAGTGCCGTGTGTGAAGGCATTAGTATGATGGCAGGAATCTACTTGCTCGACAGGTAAGCTGGGTACTTATCTCCCTCGGCTCCCAGCTCAGTATCGGGACCGGGCCTGAGTAGAAATGTTTGATATTTATAATAACTTCTTAACTTGACGTTTGACTTCTTAAATGGCGTAAGCAGTTTTAATTGTTTTAATGGTTGTCAATCGAAACATAACTGAAGAGTTGACGAACTCAAAATTATTTAGGACTTTGTTTTCTATGAAACATCTCCACTTCGTATACAGGATTTGTCTCTGACTCATAAAAACTTAAAGATTATAGACGTTTCGGTCTTTAATCAAAGACTTCCATCAGTATGTTTTTTCTAGTCCATGCATATCAGTCAAGAAATCTGCATGTTGTTTACGTAGACCGGCTTACGGGGACTGGGCACGAGTTTACGGTCACCCTGTGTTTGGTTTTCCAGTCTTTTTGGCCGTGTTACAAGATGGCCGACAAAGTTTACATTCATTTACTCGAGCAAGGGAGCACGGCAGAAACTGGGCTGCCTGTGGTGATGACGCGTTTTGCGGTTTTTGGTTATCGCGCGCGCGGGCTCATCAGTATATTGGGATTCCTGTGGCTGATGCTGACGTTTTTGCTGTTTTCCACAATAAGATCGTGCGGGCTCATAAACAACGAAAACGTAACGTCACTAATAAAATGTCACTTTATTTAGGCAGCCATATTTATTCAGTATTGATGAGCCCGCGCGATCTTATTGTGGAAAACCGCAAAAACGTCAACATCAGCCACAGGGATCCCAATATACTGATGAGCCCGAGCGCGCAATAACCAAAAACCGCAAAACGCGTCATCACCACAGGCAGCCCAGTTTCTGACGTGCTCCCTTGACTCGAGTTGCTGTAAGTTTGGATGGATTTTTCGATAAATAATCGTACTTTTAACGAAAAATATTTACAGGGATTCCAAATATGGTAAGTAAATGCCCAAATATGGAAGTAGGAAAGCTGGCCGAGCAAACAGCACATTTTAATGGTGGATTTCTTGATATAGCAAAGACCGAAACGTCTATAACTTACATGTAATCTTAAAGTCAGAGACTATAAAGAATTAATATTATGAATCCTTACTGATTGTTGACCAATCTTGTACTGACCTTTAATTTTATAAAAGTGATACTTTCCTGTCAATTCCTGCCAAATTATAGATTTGGACGAAAGAAAACCATTGTTGCAAGCGTTTGGTTAGCTGGGTTTGTGATGGTCATAGGTGGTCTTCTTAATTATTATGATGATGGTAGTGACGGTAAGTGAACTCAGTACATTTGAAGTGCAAGAGAACTTAGTGCGCTTTCCATTGACGGGAGAGATCGCAACGCACCAGTTCGATGGCAATGAAAAGTGATGCATGGCATCCTGTCTGTGCGTCCTGTCTAAGTTCGTTGGCTTCTTGAGCCGATATTATTAAAATCAATGGACAGACGACAGGTCAGTCCGACTAAATGCAAAACGCCCTAAGTTTTAGTTTTAGTTCTAATCACTAAAATATGATTATAGCTTCACTCCGCTATGTTTTGTTCACTATGAATTGTTGCAGGCTACCTTGCAGGAAAGGTTTTGGCATCAATGGTGCTCGGCAAGATGTTCATCACTATTGTGTTTGATGGAGTGTATATCTATTCTTCAGAGCTCTTTCCGACTGTAGTCAGGTAGATAATGGCTGTATATTTATCAGAAGAAACAGTTTTGATTGACAGAAGTCGACGTATATTCCAGATATATTTGGACATCGATCGAGATGATTCAAATGACGAGTTTAACAAGGCACCAGTGGAGGAGCAGAAACAGCCACTTACATGGAATCAGTCTGTGACTTGAAACTTCATAAATTGAAATATTATTATTTCCCGAATAGAAACACAGCCATGGGAACATCAACTTCTGCAGCTCGCGTTGGATCGGCCCTTGCCCCTTACATTGTATACTCGGTAGGTATAAGATGGAGTTATGTTAGTTTAATGTAGAAACCCCAGACTTGCAGGTGACATGTAACAAGTAAATCTTAATCTCTTAGTTTTGTCTGTTTTCGACAGGAGCGAGTGCATCCACTAATGCCGTTTAGCATTATGGCAATTGCCGCAATACTCTGTGGAATACTGTGCTTGTTGTTACCAGAAACAAGTAAAATGGCAATGCCTGACACCGTCAAGCAAGTCAACAGTAGTGGCAAGGACAACAATGTCCCAGTCAACAGTAGTGGCAAGGACAACAATGTCCCAGTCAACAGTAGTGGCAAGGACAACAATGCCGGTCCCAGTCAACAGTAGTGGCAAGGATAACAATGTCCAGGTCAACAGTAGTGGCAAGGACAACAATGTCCCAGTCAACAGTAGTGGCAAGGACAACAATGTCCCAGTCAACAGTAGTGGCAAGGACAACAATGTCCCAGTCAACAGTAGTGGCAAGGACAACAATGTCCCAGTCAACAGTAGTGGCAAGGACAACAATGTCCCAGTCAACAGTAGTGGCAAGGACAACAATGTCCCAGTCAACAGTAGTGGCAAGGACAACAATGTCCCAGTCAACAGTAGTGGCAAGGACAACAATGTGCCAGTCAACAGTAGTGGCAAGGACAACAATGTCCCAGTCAACAGTAGTGGCAAGGACAACAATGTCCAGGTCAACAGTAGTGGCAAGGACAACAATGTCCCAGTCAACAGTATATAGTGGCAAGGACAACAATGTCCAGGTCAACAGCGACGACAAAAACAGCACTAACAATGATCAAATAATAGCAACATATTATTAAACGCATTCCATGGCTGATGATGATAAAGTCAAGTTTTACATTACAAACATAGTAGTCGCTAATAACTAATTAATTCCACATAAGTTTTATCAATTTTATTAACTTAAAAGTCTCAGATAAGCGCGGTATTTTATTTCTTGGTTTTTGTAAATGGATCACCATATTTTATTTTATGATATAGCTTCTCAAGCCATTAATAATTCTTGTAGAATTTCAAACGACAAACGTTCACCATTTATTTGCTAATAAAACATTATTTGCTTGTCTATCTTTCTCGCGCCTTAATTACGACGCTCTCCGCCTTTCTCTTATTTTCCTGTGAGTAGGGACCTCTGGAATCACCGAATGTTCATAAAGATTATGAGTGTACTAGCCTCCTCCGCATGTAACTCCTTTTATCTTTGGGGTTCCTGTGGGTTCCTGTGTAGAAGAGAGAGACTGTGTCTCCCCTTCTCTCCCCATTCCCCCTCTTCCACCTCTTAAACAGGAAGCCCAAGACCAAAGAACCCAAAAATCTCTCCACAGTGATGCCTGCGGAGGAGGCTATGAGTGTAAATGAAAACACCTTATTGGACGTGACTTATCTACAATAAAGTATTTTAGTAGATCATCGATACTGTTTTAACATTAATTAAGTGGTTCAAGTACAGCGACACAGTTTACACCACAAATCCATCCACCTTTTCATATCCATTAGCATCCGGTACTAATTTATACTACTACTTCGTGTCCTCTCTGCTGAATTCAGTGTGACTAGTTCTGCAACACCAGTCATGTGGACCTAAATATTCTGATTCTAAAATTAATTTTACGTTGAGACGGCAGCAGCTGTCAGTAAAACGACGGTTTTCCTGCTAAGAACTCGATCCCAGGTAAGCCACAAAGTTTCTATATGATTAGTTACACTGAAACTGGTTAATATATTTGTTTGCGCTGTTCTTTATTGCGAGCTACATAACTGATATTACAAAAGGCAAGATACTGTTCAAACCATTGTACTGATTATTGATTCAATAACAATGACTTGACTCGAAGTATCTCTTTCTGAAATGCGAAAATGATTTATTTATATCAGCTAATCAAGGACTTTGGATTAGAAAAGTAGTGTTACTTTAATTCATGTACTAAATCAAACACGAGAAAGAGTGCTATGTAACGTCATCAGGCGGCCATGCATGATAGTTCCCGATAACAAAGCATTAATTCGCAGCTCAATGGCTTCTTCTGTTTGTACATCCAACATGTACACATCACCAACTTGGCAGCTGCGTCTTTAAATCTCTAGGAATTGTTTGCAAACCAGCAATATACCAGTGTATCATGCAGGGATAAAACACTACTGCTCATTTACATAATTCAGTTCATCACTATTTCAGTACGATGTCATCAAGTTCAGAAAAAGTCATTGAATCGGTGGGTGGTTTTGGTTGGTATCAACTGAGGCTGTGTTTCATTCTTGGCTATGCTATTACTTTCTGTTCTGCTGTCTTGATGGTGATGACGTTCAGTACAGCGGAGCCTCCCTGGAGATGTACTGCAAACACCACTTCCTGTACCTTGAATGGAACCTTTAAAGTAGGACACAAGCACTATGACCACCGATGTAACATTCCACGTAGTGACTGGCAATTTGCTGTGGAAGGAGACTTTGATTCTATTGTTACGGAGGTAAAGACCTTTATAGTGTGCATTGTTTCCTGTATACGTAATCATTGTTACCCAGGTTTCTGTCAAACTCTCTGTCCAGATCCACCAGACTTGGACAGATATTGACAGTCCTGACTCGATACTAATTACTTTCATATCACATCTAACAGTGGGATTTGGTCTGCGACACAGCCGTTTATGTAAGCATTGCAAACTCCTCGACTTTTATTTTATGGATCTTCGGTGCAATGTTAGCCAGTATTCTGAGTGATAAATTTGGCAGAAAGACAGTGACGTTTCCATTCACCATCTTCGCATGTTTATGTGGATTGCTATCAGCCTTTGCTGGAAGATACTGGGTATTTGCGCTGTTCAGAGCTCTGTTAGGAATTGGTCTAGGTGAGTATTACTGTTGACATGCAACTGGAAACGGCCCTGACTATACGTCAGTAGTCACGTTCACACAATTGTCTGTAAATTAATAAACACTGCATCAAGAGCACTGATTAAGGCTCCATTTACATGCGAACAATAGAGTTAACCCTAGTGCTATATAGGGTTATCTTTCTCTTAGTCATGTAAACAGGGCCTATATATGTATAAGTTTTTACGTAGGGTCATGGGGGTTTATTGAATAAATATCATAGACACTCTACTTGCATGTGTACAACAGGCGGTGCCTCTATCTGTTCCTTTGTGCTTATCATGGAGTATGTGGGGACACAATACCGTAGTAAAGTTGGATTTGGGATATGGTACTTTTGGATATTATCTTTGGTGTTGCTAGCGTTGCTAGGATACCTCATTCCCAATTGGCGGACGTTAAGTATCGTTACAAGTGCACCAGGATTACTGTTCTTCATTTTCTGGTGGTAAGTATGGACAGAACTGAGTGGAAATGTTGGTAGATGTTTTGTAAGTCTATCAACTACATTTGATGACACTTTTAGGTTTACTCCAGAGTCTTTAAGATGGCTGCTGGTGAAAGGAAAAGTTGACGAAGCAAAAAAGACACTACGAAGTGCTGCTCAAGTTAACAAGAAGGTCTTTTCGGAAGACGATGTGTCCTTACTTGAGAAGACGAGTAATGAAAAGAACGACAAACAACGGCTCGGAAATGTGAAAGATCTTTTTGCCTCGCGAAGTCTGGCTCTCAGAACTCTGATTTCCTGGTATTGTTGGTAAGCATCGTAAAGTGAGGCAATGTATTATTATGTTTATGCAGTTAGAGGTGATGCCTATGCCGGTGCCGGTGCCGGCTGGTATCGCAATTCACAATTCTCAATTCATTTGGTTTACTTTCAAGGGCTGTTAGTGGCTTGGTGTACTACGGTATTTCTCTCAGCACTCCAACAGTTGGTGGAAATATGTACTTGAATTTTTTCATCAGTGCCGTGTGTGAAGGCATTAGTATGATGGCAGGAATCTACTTGCTCGATAGGTAAGCTGAGGGCCACAAGCTTATCTTCAGTTTTACTACTGTCACGTGTCAGCCTCTTTAAATAAAGCCTTTCTTCCTTTAAAAAAATAGACTTTGTTTTCTGTCAATTCCTGCCAAATTATAGATTTGGACGAAAGAAAACCATTGTTGCAAGCGTTTGGTTGGCTGGCTTTGTGATGGTCATAGGTGGTCTTCTTAATTATTATGATGATGGTAGTGACGGTAAATGAACTATATAAGGGCAAGAGAACTTAGGGCGTTTTCCATTGACGGGAGAGATCGGTTTATCCTCTGATTTTGATAATTGAACGAACATAGACTATATATATATATTTTTAGTACCAGTAGTTTGCATACAATTTAGTTTATAAGTTAAGTTAATAAATGAAGAAAAGCTTGGTTTTGCGGTTTTGCGGAACGAACGCACTAGTTCCGTCGGTCTAGATGGGAATCAAAATTGATGCATGGCATCCTGTCTGTGCGTCCTGTCTGAGTTCGTTGGCTTCTTGAGCCGATATTATTAAAATCAATGGACAGACGACAGGTCAGTCCGACTAAATGCAAAACGCTCTAAGTTTTAGTTTTAGTTCTAATCACTAAAATGTGGTTCTAGTTTCACTCCGCTATGTTTTGTTCACTATGAATTGTTGCAGGCTACCTTGCAGGAAAGGTTTTGGCATCAATGGTGCTCGGCAAGATGTTCATCACTATTGTGTTTGATGGAGTGTATATCTATTCTTCAGAGCTCTTTCCGACTGTAGTCAGGTAGATAATGGCTGTATATTTATCAGAAGAAACAGTTTTGATTGACAGAAGTCGACGTATATTCCAGATATAATTGGACATCGATCGAGATGATTCAAATGACGAGTTTAACAAGGCACCAGTGGAGGAGCAGAAACAGCCACTTACATGGAATCAGTCTGTGACTTGAAACTTCATAAATTGAAATATTATTATTTCCAAATAGAAACACAGCCATGGGAACATCAACTTCTGCAGCTCGCGTTGGATCGGCCCTTGCCCCTTACATTGTATATTCGGTAGGTATAAGATGGAGTTATGTTAGTTTAATGTAGAAACCCCAGACTTGCAGATGACATGTAACGAGTAAATCTTAACCTCTTAGTTTTGTCTGTTTTCGACAGGAGCGAGTGCATCCACTAATGCCGTTTAGCATTATGGCAATTGCCGCAATACTCTGTGGAATACTGTGCTTGTTGTTACCAGAAACAAGTAAAATGGCAATGCCTGACACCCTCAAGCAAGTCAACAGTAGTGGCAAGGACAACAATGTGCCAGTCAACAGTAGTGGCAAGGACAACAATGTCCCAGTCAACAGTAGTGGCAAGGACAACAATGTCCAGGTCAACAGTAGTGGCAAGGACAACAATGTCCCAGTCAACAGTATATAGTGGCAAGGACAACAATGTCCAGGTCAACAGCGACGACAAAAACAGCACTAACAATGATCAAATAATAGCAACATATTATTAAACGCATTCCATGGCTGATGATGATAAAGTCAAGTTTTACATTACAAACATAGTAGTCGCTAATAACTAATTAATTCCACATAAGTTTTATCAATTTTATTAACTTAAAAGTCTCAGATAAGCGCGGTATTTTATTTCTTGGTTTTTGTAAATGGATCACCATATTTTATTTTATGATATAGCTTCTCAAGCCATTAATAATTCTTGTAGAATTTCAAACGACAAACGTTCACCATTTATTTGCTAATAAAACATTATTTGCTTGACTATCTTTCTCGCGCCTTAATTACGACGTCTCCGCCTTTCTCTTATTTTCCTGTGAGTAGGGACCTCTGGAATCACCGAATGTTCATAAAGATTATGAGTGTACTAGCCTCCTCCGCATGTAACTCCTTTTATCTTTGGGGTTCCTGTGGGTTCCTGTGTAGAAGAGAGAGACTGTGTCTCCCCTTCTCTCCCCATTCCCCCTCTTCCACCTCTTAAACAGGAAGCCCAAGACCAAAGAACCCAAAAATCTCTCCACAGTGATGCCTGCGGAGGAGGCTATGAGTGTAAATGAAAACACCTTATTGGACGTGACTTATCTACAATAAAGTATTTTAGTAGATCATCGATACTGTTTTAACATTAATTAAGTGGTTCAAGTACAGCGACACAGTTTACACCACAAATCCATCCACCTTTTCATATCCATTAGCATCCGGTACTAATTTATACTACTACTTCGTGTCCTCTCTGCTGAATTCAGTGTGACTAGTTCTGCAACACCAGTCATGTGGACCTAAATATTCTGATTCTAAAATTAATTTTACGTTGAGACGGCAGCAGCTGTCAGTAAAACGACGGTTTTCCTGCTAAGAACTCGATCCCAGGTAAGCCACAAAGTTTCTATATGATTAGTTACACTGAAACTGGTTAATATATTTGTTTGCACTGTTCTTTATTGCGAGCTACATAACTGATATTACAAAAGGCAAGATACTGTTCAAACCATTGTACTGATTATTGATTCAATAACAATGACTTGACTCGAAGTATCTCTTTCTGAAATGCGAAAATGATTTATTTATATCAGCTAATCAAGGACTTTGGATTAGAAAAGTAGTGTTACTTTAATTCATGTACTAAATCAAACACGAGAAAGAGTGCTGCATCCAATTGCTGGTTTGCATCAGTGTAACGTTATCAGGCGGCCATGATAGTTCCCGATAACAAAGCATTAATTCGCAGCTCAATGGCTTCTTCTGTTTGTACATCCAACATGTACACATCACCAACTTGGCAGCTGCGTCTTTAAATCTCTAGGAATTGTTTACAAACCAGCAATATACCGCAGTGTACGAATCATGCAGGGATTACACTTAACTGCTCATTGACCTCATTTATATAATTATTCATCACTATTTCAGTACGATGTCATCAAGTTCAGAAAAAGTCATTGAATCGGTGGGTGGTTTTGGTTGGTATCAACTGAGACTCTGTTTCATTGTTGGCTATGCTATTACTTTCTGTTCTGCTGTCTTGATGGTGATGACGTTCAGTACAGCGGAGCCTCCCTGGAGATGTACTGCAAACACCACTTCCTGTACCTTGAATGGAACCTTTAAAGTAGGACACAAGCACTATGACCACCGATGTAACATTCCACGTAGTGACTGGCAATTTGCTGCGGAAGGAGACTTTGATTCTATTGTTACGGAGGTAAAGACCTTTATAGTGCGCATTGTTTCCTGTGTGCGTAATCATTGTTACCCAGAGTCTCTGTCAAACTCTCTGTCCAGATCCACCAGACTAATTGGACAGATATTGACAGTCCTGACTGGTACTAATTACTTTCATATCACATCTAACAGTGGGATTTGGTCTGCGACACAGCCGTTTATGTAAGCATTGCAAACTCCTCGACTTTTATTTTATGGATCTTCGGTGCAATGTTAGCAAGTATTCTGAGTGATAAATTTGGCAGAAAGACAGTGACGTTTCCATTCACCATCTTCGCATGTTTATGTGGATTGCTATCAGCCTTTGCTGGAAGATACTGGGTATTTGCGCTGTTCAGAGCTCTGTTAGGAATCGGTATTGGTGAGTATTACTGTTGACATTTACTGAACCAAGCGTTATTTCGTGCGACTTTTATAAACCTCGTGAACGGCCGTTATATTTAAGGTCCCTTGGCAGCAGATTTAGTGACAATAGTGTCGTTTGAATATCAGCTGGTATTCACAAACGCGGCTAATTACAATGGTAATTTTGAATACACCGTCCAAAGGCAGAATGGTTGAAGTAGTATTTGTGTTAAGTACACTCAATAAAATCCAAGCAATATTTATTTTGCAGGAGCATGCATTTTAACTAAGCTATAGGGTAGGATGGTTTATGTAATATATATATTACACTTTAATAATTACTTATGTACTACAGGTGGTTACTCTATCTGTGCATTTGTACTTATCATGGAGTATGTGGGGACACAATACCGTAGTAAAGTTGGATTTGGGATATGGTACTTTTGGATATTATCTTTGGTGTTGCTAGCGTTGCTAGGATACCTCATTCCCAATTGGCGGACGTTAAGTATCGTTACAAGTGCACCAGGATTACTGTTCTTCATTTTCTGGTGGTAAGTATGGACAGAACTGAGTGGAAATGTTGGTAGATGTTTTGTAAGTCTATCAACTACATTTGATGACACTTTTAGGTTTACTCCAGAGTCTTTAAGATGGCTGCTGGTGAAAGGAAAAGTTGACGAAGCTAAAAAGATACTACGAAGTGCTGCTCAAGTTAACAAGAAGGTCTTTTCGGAAGACGATGTGGCCTTACTTGAGAAGACAACAAGTAATGAAAAGAACGACAAACAAAGGCTCGGAAATGTGAAAGATCTTTTTGCCTCGCGAAGTCTGGCTCTCAGAACTCTGATTTCCTGGTATTGTTGGTAAGCATCGTAAAGTGCAGTGCGGCAATGTAATATCATGTTTATGCAGTTGGAGGTGCCTGCGCCTGCAGCGCCTGTGTCGCAATTCACAATTGTGAAATCGATCATTTGGTTTACTTTCAAGGGCTGTTAGTGGCTTGGTGTACTACGGTATTTCTCTCAGCACTCCAACAGTTGGTGGAAATATGTACTTGAATTTTTTCATCAGTGCCGTGTGTGAAGGCATTGGTATGATGGCAGGAATCTACTTGCTCGACAGGTATATCGGGATCGGGAAGTAGAAATGTTTGGTATTAATAACTTCTTAACTTGACGTTTGACTTCTTAAATGTTTACATATTTTTGTGTACTATATATATATATTTATACTTTTGAATTATGTCAGTTGAATGAGGGCCACAAGTTTATCAGTTTTACTACTGTCACGTGTCAGCCTCTTTAAATAAAGCCTTTCTTCCTTATAAAAGTTATACTTTCAATGTTTTCTGTCAATTCCTGCCAAATTATAGATTTGGACGAAAGAAAACCATTGTTGCAAGCGTTTGGTTGGCTGGCTTTGTGATGGTCATAGGTGGTCTTCTTAATTATTATGATGATGGTAGTGACGGTAAGTGAACTATATAA
Source organism: Actinostola sp. cb2023 (assembly GCA_033675265.1). Taxonomy (NCBI): domain Eukaryota; kingdom Metazoa; phylum Cnidaria; class Anthozoa; order Actiniaria; family Actinostolidae; genus Actinostola; species Actinostola sp. cb2023. The sequence continues at coordinate 161,671 of JAUJYZ010000058.1, forward strand.
GGGCAAGAGAACTTAGGGCGTTTTCCATTGACGGGAGAGATCGCAACGCACCAGTTCGGTATAGCTGCATAGCAATGAAAAGTGATGCATGGCATCCTGTCTGTGCGTCCTGTCTGAGTTCGTTGGCTTCTTGAGCCGATGTTATTAAAATCAATGGACAGACGACAGGTCAGTCCGACCAAATGCAAAACGCCCTAAGGGTCTGCTAGTCTAATCACTAAATCTGTGGTTATAGCTTCACTCCGCTATGTTTTGTTCACTTTCAGTCACATTTTGTTGCAGGCTACCTTGCAGGAAAACTTTTGGCATCAATGGTGCTCGGCAAGATGTTCATCACTATTGTGTTTGATGGAGTGTATATCTATTCTTCAGAGCTCTTTCCGACTGTAGTCAGGTAGATAGAAGAAACAGTTTTGCCCTGATTAACAGAAGTCAATCGACGTATTCTATATATTTGGACGTCGATCGAGATGATTCAAATGACTAGTTTAACAAGGCGGAGTTTAACGAGGAGGAGCAGAAACAGTCACTTATAATATGGAATCAGTCTTTGACTTGAAACTTCATAAATTGAAACATTATTATTTCCAAAAATAGAAACACAGCCATGGGAACATCAACTTCTGCAGCTCGCGTTGGATCGGCTCTTGCCCCTTACATTGTATATTCGGTAGGTATAAGATGGAGTTATGTTAGTTTAATGTAGCGTAGAAACCCCAGACTTGCAGATGACATATAACAAGTAAATCTTAACCTCTTAGTTTTGTCTGTTTTCGACAGGAGCGAGTGCATCCACTAATGCCGTTTAGCATTATGGCAATTGCCGCAATACTCTGTGGAATACTGTGCTTGTTGTTACCAGAAACAAGTAAAATGGCAATGCCTGACACCGTCAAGCAAGTCAACAGTAGTGGCAAGGACAACAATGTCCAGGTCAACAGCGACGACAAAAACAATTTCTTTTACGACACAACAACATGGATTTAGAAACAACTAAGTTTAATCATTATTATTATTTCGTTTTCTTATAAAAATGTTTTACACATTTTATACAATTTGCAACCATGCATATGCATGTGCAGTAAAAGATCATCACGTGACTTTCTTATCAGTGACTAGAATTATGTTGTAAAGATACTTAGATATGATGGCCCGACGTGCAAGCCTAAATCCTCTATATTTACTGGTTCCCTCTTTTAACGATATGTTTTTGATGTCAGCGGTGTTCAGCCGAAAATATATCGCGCTATACTAACTGAATGAATGAATGAACTGAATGAATGAATGAACTGAATCTCAAGCTAAACTTGATAATTTTTCCGATCTTGTTCGGCTACATGTTATTAAAGTGCATATCAGGGTTTTGGGTTTCTTTTGAAAATCGATTACACTGATAACGTGAATAGTGGAATGGTTCAGTATTTTGTGATTTGAGCTTCGCATTTGCGAGTTATGAAGGTTTGAAATCATGATATACTAATTAGGTGACGTCAATGCAGGCATTTGCCGTAACTTATTTTAACTTTTTCAAGTAGCACTCTTTTCTAAAATAGAAATAAAAGTTTAACATCATTTATATAAGTTGTAGAATAACTTTTTGCCAGTTTAAAAATGTCAGTAATTTGCAAAGGGGCGCTTTTGTATAATAAATGATGTCGGCGTTGACGTCACTGAATTAACATATCACGATTTCAAACCATCATAACTCGCAAATGCGAAGCTCAAATCACAAAATACTGAACCATCCCATTATTCACGTTATATGTAATCGATTTTCAAAAGAAACCCAAAACCCTGATATGCACTTTAAGCGCATACTAATTGATCAGTTCGTATATCCTCGGGTATGTTGAGCTCGAGAATCACTAATAGAGATCGATCGTTATTGACAATAAAGTTACATTGTAGTTGATGCTTAAATTCTTCATTCCATTTTAAAGTACTTGAAAACCTAAAAAAATGTGGAAGACTTTAGTTCTAACTTCTCAGTGATATAACAAGTCCTTGCTAGTATCCACAAACCTTAATTTCAGTGTCCTGTGAGCCAGAGAGTAAAAGATCTTTGTGAATAACGACACAGTTTACACTAGCTTCATGACGTGACAGTGTCTGCATTGGCAGCATACTCTCTAAGTTCCAAACCTGCATATGGAATAAACAAGACAGTGGCTGACCATGCTGCAAGTCGATAATTAAAAAAAAAAAAGTTTGGTTGCCTGTCTCACCTGAACAGTTGTGTCATAAGAAGCGGAGAATAGAAGTCGACCTGACAGAGATACCACAAGCCCAGTCACTGTGCCAAAATGTCCCGTAAGTGCTTTGATATGCTGATGAGTGTTCATATCATACACATGAATGTTTTGATTATATGTCCCTGCAAATGAATCATCAAAAACTCAAATAATGTAAATAAAATAACTCAAAAGCGATAACTGATTAGTTTACTGCCCCCGTATGCCGGGTTATTTCAGTTTGATAAGCTTGTTCAAATGTGTATATTTTACACACATGTATAGCCATGTCATTGTCATAACTGTTCTATTTGTTGTCATGGTAACATACCAACTATTAGAAACTGCTTGGTTACAGTCAATGAGTAGACAGAGCCAAAAGTGTGATCTATTTTAGTCCGCAAGTCAAACTTCCCTGTTGCGTCCCAGAAATGAACTACGTTGTGTGATCCACTTATGAGCTTTTCCTGAAAAATAACATATCGTAAGTCTTCTTTACAAGTTCGTCCGATAACTCAGACTTTTTTTTTCAAGCGCACGGTATTCGAACCTTTCAATTTGATTGGTTCAATTCGTTGAGCGGGCCATATTTTCCTATCTCTGCCCTAGGTCCACGGTATCCATTTTGTAAGTGCTGAATCAGTCCGATGTTGATAAGTTTTTGTCGAGGGAAAACCGACTTTAGGCCGATCGGTCCGTATAGTGAAAAACTGTGCCCTCGGTCTTGGGACTTCGGCCTCGGCGGTCAGCACTTTCAAGACTGAGGGCACAGATTTTCACTATACGGACCTCCCCACACTCCCCTCTCGTCTTTTCGCCTCGCCTCATTCTCTCGCGGCCCCAACGACTCGTCGAGAAGAAGTAGGGGCTGTTTTGCAGCTGTCTGTCCCAGTAAATAACATATGTATTGTGTTTGGTAGACAACAACCAATACATTGAAGCTGCCTACATCTTCCTTTTTTATAGAAATTTTAGTGATAATCTTCAACTGAACTTACTCTTTTGTCGTCCAAAGTAAGTGCTCTCACCCAGTGGTTTAATCCGTTTATTGTATGTACAAGTTCTAAATTTGATGGTTCCCATACCTTTAGCCGACACAATCAGACAATTAGTACCAAAATATACTTAAATATACTTAACAAAACAGTATTACCTTTATGCAAGAATGAGAGGAAGTGAAGAGATATCTACCGCTGTATACAACTGCACATATTATATCGTCATGAGCTTTCTGAAAGAAAAAATATATCGTCAAAGATGCCGGTTAAATAGATTTATTAATTGTTGAAATTTTAAAACCAGGTATCATTTTTTACCTCAACTTTGACGTGTTGACTCAAAGTATCTAGATCCCAGGCTATTAATGTTTGATCAGACCCTGCACTATAAAGCTTACCACCACCAGCACAAATCGTATGAATCTGATATTAAAACAAAATAATATGATTTCAAAATAAAAAAAATATCCTCAATATAAAAATACACTGGAATTTCCCGCGCTTTAACCAATGATGTGCACACGCGTCACGCGATCGCGTCACGCGCTTTCACTTCGCGCCAAAACATTCCCGCCAAAACTGAGGACGCGCGCGCGTGCCCGCTATCTTTTTCAGTACGACTTGAGAGGTTTTGTGTTTGAGCTTTGCTTCGCCTTTCATCTAAGGGAGTTTGGAGAAAGTCGGTGAGTACGTTGAATGTAATGTTCTTTTTCTTTTCAACTTCAAGCTTACATTAAATAGTTTATCTAATGCTCATTTTGAAGTGAATTTGGCTTAATCTACACCAACAAAGTTTCCGTTCAACTGCACCATTCACTAAAAGTAAAAACTTAGTTGACACTGGAACGGTCACTTGGTAAGAAGGGTTTTTGAATGAAAACAATTCTCAATAAGGTTGACTGACTGACATGATAAAGGAACATTCAATCACTCTTAAATATTTAATTTTATAGGCAAGAATTACGGACATTTTTCATTCAACGCTATTATTAAATAGGCGACTTGCACTAAGAGGCCACGTGACCCCAACCCCCTTAAATCGAACAGCAGTGTCAAAATGAACTCCAGAAATGAGAAGAGGACCTCGAAATTAGTAAAAGGGCGAAGTTTCAGGGCATAATGTCTGACACAGGAGAAATGGGAATAAAAATAAAATCCATCGTTTTCTAAGATTTTGTTTGGATAATGCATTGGATGGCTGGCTCTTGCCATCCAGCTTTTACATTATGAAATTCAAATTAATTGGCCGTTTGCATTGGTAATGTAAGTTAAGTTTCGTCAACTGGTAAAGCGCTGATGACATTTGACTGTTCAGTAGGGTAGTAACTTATATTATAAATTTGTATTGTATATCTATTTTTATATCTCCTAGAAAGGGTTGAAAACAGCGAAATGAACTCAGTTTATGCATGTATACATCTCAAAGACTGCCAAAATCAAAGACATTTGTTAAAGAATAAAAACGAACACGAAACTTGCTCCAGACTGGTGTCTTCACAATATATATGATTATGAACTTACATCATTAGTATGACCCTCCATGCTTGCTGTACAACGAGCTAGTCTGACATTTTCCATATTCCAAACCTAAAATTTAAAACTATTATTAACTTTCAACTGGAAAAAAATAGGTGTTAAGTGTAGTGCAATCTCTAAATACCTTAATGACACTATCACCACCAGCACTAAACAAACGATGACCCTTAGAGACCATACTCCAGATCACACTTCTATGACCTCTTAATAAAATAAGACAAAAGACATTAGTATTTTAGATACACATGCACTACACTATTCCAGCATGTTTCCTATAAGCATCACTAATGACCATTAGGAATTACACAGGTGATTATAGAAAATCAAGCACGCTGATTGGTCGAGAACTTCGGACTATTTCTCGATAGTTACCTACAGCATTTTGACAAAATGGCTGCCAGCTTTTGAAATATGAAATAAACATTTATTTTCTTTAAAATGCTTATTTATTTTTATTTTTTCAAATAATCACCTGTGTAATTCTACTAAAACAATAATATTAGTCACCTCAGGCTCAGTGAATAGCAGTGATAAAAACCTCGACTTCATCTCGGTTATTATTCACCGATATTCACCTCGCCTTTGGTGACTAATTGTTAATTATTATTGTATACCTTAGTGTGCCTATACATTTAAATATGCATGGCATCAGCCATGTTTCCTGCTGAACTGGTACAACAGTTGATCTAATTCTTGCTGGGTTGACTCTACGTGGTGATTGTGTAAGGCTTTCATCAGGACTTGTACTATTTACTGTGTCTGGTATGGACGTAACAGACAGCTCACGGTAAATTGATGATCTTTTTAACAATGAGCCAAGAATCTCAACTTGGTAGGATAACTCCTCAACGGTATCTGTAAATCTTGATATAGCACTGTAATGATAGCGAGATATTTATAATAAAATTATGTAAACTACCAGTGATTAACAAATATGTAATGGAAATCCTAGATTCAGAGGGTATATGTTATTGACCTAGTACATACTTTAATACTTGTAAGTAAATACTGATGTTAAGGAGGTGGACTAGAAAGGGATAACCTCTTTCACCTCCTTTCACAATTTTTCATGTATTTTCATGTATATATTATTATATTTGTTTATTTTCGTGTACGTGTGATGAATTGTGAATAAACTATTATTATTATTATTATTATTACTGATCAGAAGGTATTATTTTACCTGTTGCAGTGCTCAACTTGTGTGACAAGAGCATCTTGATTTTTTTCCAGCCATGACACTCTTTCTGATAGTATTTGGACAGTAGATTTGAGTTCACCCTACATCAACGATACATTTTCTTTGTGAAAAATTTAGACAATACATGCATATGTACATGTACACAATGTACATTCATTGAATTGAATTGAACCAATATGTACCTCATTCTGTGAATTATATATTGCTTTGGCATCACCATTTCTATGCTTACAAGTCTTACTATGCTCATCAATTTCTTCCTTTGTTCCAATAGTTTCACATCCTGCTTATGAAAATAATTATATTCATTTGATAAAATTAGTCTGAACAAACTAAATGAACAAACAAACAACCAAAACCAAACAATATCATTGGATAGATTTAATGGAAAATGTAATAAGACATAACACTTTCCAGATTATTAATTATAATACTGCATTTATATTTCAGCTTATCTAAAATATACTGTATTCAAATCTATGGACTTATTAATTATATACTTCAAATTTAAAAATTTTCCCTACCTTACCTACCTAACCTGCCTACCTGTACCTACCTGTATCTAGAATTTCTGTGATTGTTTTAATACTTAGACTTGATGAATGTATACTGTAGCTAGCTACCCTGTTGAGAAGTCATCAATAAACCACTATCATTATTATTATCATTATTATTATGATGATGATTATTATTATTCTGTACTTAGCTACCTACCTACATGTACCTAATGTACCTACAATGTACCTTTACCTACCTACCTATACCTATCTACTGTATGTACATCCCGGGGGGTACTTGGTTAAAAAATGGTTAGGTATGTGCGGTGAGATGTTCAGACCTGGACCCTGTTTTTGGAATTTGTCACTCGAAAACCTGGATTTACGAATTTCCGAAATAAAAAAAAATGGATTTACGAACTTTTATTTACGATCTGATATGATGCAGTTGTCAGGATATTTTGCCAGACTAACACTCTAACAACTTTACGTCTGACTGACACCATTATTATTGTTCATGCAGAGTTTTACTGAAACGCCGATACCACATTTATTTATACAAATTATGAAAAATTAATAAATGTTTTTTAGGCAATAACCTGGATTAATGATTTTTATGCATTCATTTAACCTGGATTAGAGAATAAAATGATCCAAAACCTGTTCCCTGCACATATATATCGTGTACATGTACCTACTGACCTACATACATGTACCTGTACGAATTAATTGAATATAACCTCTACTACACCATTGACTATTTTTGAGGTATGTATACTGGTATGTATTAGATATGTAGAAGGTATTAGTGTACATACCAGATACATAAATGTATATACATGTACCACTAACATATCTTTTACATTCCAAAATTTCCACATGGGGATATATGCAAGTTTCCCAGTAAAAATCATGAAACTGCAAATCATGTAAACATAATTATCTAGAATTGAAACCTTTTACAATAGAATTTATCCATTATACAGCAGAAAATTGTGCTTAAATATTGATAAGTTTCAAGCCAACAACTATTTACATATTGATATTAAAGACATATAACTTTTACCTTTTGCATTGAAATAACATCGATAGCGTGAGCAGACTTTTATATGATCATCAAGTTCTCTTCTCCTAAATGTTCCGCATTGATTAGAACTATTAGGACAAGGCACGATACCGTAGACACAAGATTCTTCGTGCTCCTGTCTTCTTCCTATAGTAATCTTTTCGGGACAACCCTCATCGTCAATCTCGAAATCATCCTCTGAATCTGTCCTTGTTAAACCATGACGACAAAATATCAGTAGATCTTCAATCTGAGCTTTCACCGCTAGGTTCGAAACTAGGCTGCAGCTTTTCAAATTGATACCATCAAAGGGGCATTTTGTTATAATGGATAGAGTAGAATTAGAACCACCTGAATGGATACAATGCCGGCAGAATGTGTGTCCACACTGGGTAGATATCACGGGATCCGTAAATAGATCTTTACATAAAGAACACTTCAGAGACTCAGAGGGCTGGATCACAAATTTTGTAGGCAGCATTACACATTACATTGATTCTAAGTGACCTTCCAAGAATCTCTTTGGGCTTCAGCAGCTAGTACATAAACAACAAGGCGTCACCAGATTTCCTTGAGGTGGGGCATGGAACCGACTATAAGTCAGAGGAGAAGAGCCTGTAAACTAATTAATTGGAGAAGATGATCACAAAGGATGGATATGGAGCGGTTTTTAAATAGAACTGTCTTCATATTATGTATTCTGAACTATACACTGAGTACAGAATATGAAGCTAGACATTCTGCTTTCCCTGATGACAGTCTTACACCATACATCGGACATTCCAGGAGTAAACGATCCTTGAGATACATACGAGACTGCCAGGCTGTTTACTTTGGAAATCGTACGCACGAAGAATTCCCTGCGTCCAAAACTTTAAACTCTGGAATTGACTTTGTTCAAGTCCATAATTTGTTTTACGAGTATAAAAATGGACACGAAAAGCAAAAAATCCACGGACACTACAGCGTCGTAGAGGATCCACTGCGAACGTTTTCAGTGCTTGAACCTGGTAATGTTGGTGGATGTAATCAATCTATAAGAGCAACAGTGGTTGATACTTCAAGACAAAGAAGTTGTGTTGTCGCAACAAATGCTGGGTATTTTCGAACTAAGAATGGGCATTGTTTAGGGAATATATTTAGTGATGGAAGAACGATTTTAGATGCAGGTGGGATTCAGAATGCCAACTTTGGCATCCGCAAGGATGGAACTATCGTGACTGGATATTTATCAGAGGAAATGGTGATCAATAAAGATAATCCATTTATCCAATTAGTGTCTGGGGTCGTGTGGCTGGTCCGCAATGGTGAAAGCTTTGTGAATATTAGTAAGAAAATAGAGTGTGAAGATCTTGAAGAAACAGGTTCAGTTGATTTATTTGTTAATGTGTTGGCTGGAAGAACTGCTATAGGACATGATGCTAAGGGAAGAGTTGTTGTGGCACAAGTAGATGGGCGCACTCACCACAGTGGGTAAGTGTTAGCAATTATCGTTGACAATTGATGATGTAATTATAATCAAATTAACAAAGGAGTATATAATAGTATAATGAAAAACATTAATTTGTAATTAAATATTTATTTACATGAATTTATTTATTTGTTATAATTTAATTCATTGTACTGTAGGTGTCTTGCAAAAGTCATATGCTGCAGATGTTATGATAGCGCTTACGTATTAAAGGATCTGCAACTTTACTGATTAGATATATATATATTTCTTTTAGGATGGATTTGTATGATTTTGCTAATTATCTAAAGAGGCTTGGGTTAGTCAATGCAATAAATCTAGATGGCGGAGGATCTACAACATTTGTGGTCAATGGAACAACTGTAAACTACCCAAGTGACCAATGGTAAATGAGTGTCTAATGCACATTTTTATTTTCAGTCATATAATTACACACCATTTTTTTTCTGTTGTTATAAAGCCATTTATACAACATATTTCTCTTTGCATATACAAGTGGGCAGTTTATTTGTGCAAGAAAAGTTTCCACTATAGCTTGCTTCCATGAGCCAGATTGTGTACCTAAAGATTGCAATAATCATGGAACATGCAATATGGGTGTGTGCAAATGCGATAAACACTGGACAGGAGACAAATGTGATGTACTGGAGTGTAGTCAATCTCAGTGTGCCTTACATGGAATGTGTACTGCAGGTAAAAAAAAACTACAGTAGCTGTAATGTTATTTGCTACATGTATATCAGGGGCGGATCTAGGGGGGGGGGGGGGGCACCAATAAGGGGCCGTAAAGGCCCCTTCGTCTAGGGGGTATGGGGGCATGGCCCCCCAGAAAATTTAGAAGCTCAAAAATGCAATTTCATCCATTCTGGGTGAAAGTTTTCCCACAATACTCCAGTACGTTCTTCATCTGCGCATGCTCAACTATACTTTCATTTGCAATTTGTTTTTTAAATTTGGACCGAATTTTTATAGTTCAACGTTTGACTCAACCTGTCGAACTTAATTATTTGGGTTGACTGGAATTTCAATTAGGTACGGCACATGATGGGTTCGATGCTTGACCCTAGCCTAAGAAGAACGGTTTTGTTTCGCTCTAAAATGAATTTCCACTACTCAAAAATATATATAGGGCCCAACTCAAAGGGGGGGACACCGGCACCCCCATGCCCCCCCCCCCCCTGGATCCACCCCTGTATATGATATCTTGTAGTGGGCTCCCTGCAAGAACAATGTAAGTGATCTCTGATCAACATCTAAATTTTCCTCGAGATTCTTTGAATTTCAAAAGAGAATTTGGGTTTTGATCAAAAGTCACTTACTCCGTTCTTGCAGGGACCCCTTCAATTTAGATAGCAAAACAACATATTTTAATATATTGTAAGATTTTAAAATTTTCTAGTGTATTACTCTCTACATGCACTGATTAAGTATTAGTTACATGTAGCAGTGTTGTCAAAATAATCTGGCAACCAGTATATTTGACTACTGGGAATAATGCACTGATTATTCCAAATGTAACAGTGCATCTAACCTGTCATTTGGATGGGTTTTAATGCTTGATGAGTCATCTACTTTTTAATCAAGAGCCTGCTACTCAAAAATGGGACTGGTATCATAAATTATTATAACGTGAAAGAAACACTCATGGTTATTCCCACGTAGTGAGATCTTAGACAGGACTGATATAATTAATGCTTATGATTGAAACATTTAAATATGATCACATTTGTAGAGGGATGCCAATGTTTACCTGGGTGGACAGGAAGTGACTGTCATGAGGGTAAGTTCAGAATACAACATATTCATGTGACCATTTTGACTAATATCCCAATTTAACTCTGTACACAAATCTTGTACATATCAGTAAACATGGATGTTATGTGGTGTCCTTGTTATGACTGACTGTACATGTACAATATAATATTTAAACTCATCGGCGATGATGAGGTTGGGCTTAGGTGCCTAAATGCCACCACAGAGGACGCGCAAGTCCCTGGCGACAAGGAGGTAACCATGGTAACCATCCACGGTCCACCGCCTAGCACCCGTCACACTGACCAGCAGTCAGTGGAAGAATACTCACCTTCGATATATACTTACCAGGGTGGAGGGAGGGAGCAGAAAAACTTCCTCACACAGCGAAGATCGGCAAGATCTGAGACGACGTGCTCACGTGCAATCCCTGTAAAGCTCGGGGGAGTCCCCCGCACACACACAACCGCTGACCAGACTTCTATAGCTAAACGGCTTCCAGTTACACACACAACTTCTGGCCAACGTAGCAGGCAAACGCCTCGAGTTTAACCTCGCCTAAATTACATTTAGCCACATTTAAACTCATCGGCGATGATGAGGTTGGGCTTAGGTGCCTAAATGCCACCACAGAGGACGCGCAAGTCCCTGGCGACAAGGAGGTAACCATGGTAACCATCCACGGTCCACCGCCAAAATGGTGCTTGGAAGAGAAGGGACCGTGGACAAGAGACCATGGTACCTCAGGACCAAAGCCCCCCAAGCACCTACCACGCATGCGATACACATATGCCAGAGAGCAGATAACACACAGGTATGCAAGACCAAAGGCACACACATATACACCTAATTGCAAGCAACAGACAAACACACAAAAATACATACCCATAGATGAAGAGGTTTCAAACCAACAGCTGAGAAAGGTTAGCCAGGGCTTCTGATGGAGTACGGATGTAGAGTTGGTAGGCATTGCTGGACCAGCGTCCCAAAGATTGGATTAGGTGATCTGGGATACCATTCCTAGCCGCTACAGTAGCTGCACCAATACGAAAACTGTGACTGGAATAGTTGCCAGGGATGCCCGCTCCCTCGATAATCGTACGTAACCATGATGAAAGCCGCGACCTGGACAAAGGCATACCAGATTGTAGCAGAAACAGAGGACCATCTGAATTACCACGCAAGACCAAGTAACCTAACACTGCATCCACCGCGCACAGAAACTCGCTGCCACGACCAATGTGGATAAGACAGCCTTGACGGAATGGGTCCGTTTTCGAGGCCTTAATACGCACCCGCAAGCATGAAGGGTGCGACTTGGAGTCCACTGCAATATCACCAACCTCTAAATGATGAAGTGACGAGAAACTAGCCAAATTGGGCACCGTGAACTCTGAAGCTCTAAGGAAACCAAAGTAGCCAAGGTTGCATGCTGCCCAGAACATGCAGTGATCGAACAAATCCAGGTCCAAGGATTTGCGGATGACTAGCATGATCTGATCCGTCACTGGCAAGCGTTCGCTTTTCGCCAAACCCTGAGTGCGCTTGATACCCCGTATTACGCGCTGCAGGCGAAGTTGCGCCACTAGGGGGTCCGGAAAACCTTGCTCAATGTGCATAGCTCTCACCGCCGATAAATACACTTTGATAGAAGCGTGGTTGATAGAGTCCGCCAAAAATGATGCAAATAGGCATAAGGTCCATTCGTCCGCTGGGCATGGAGAACCAGATGGATGCACTTTTCCCAGCTGGTGACAAAAGTCAATGAACTTGCGTTGTGCCGATGCGTACGTACGCCTGGTTGAAGGAGCTAAACCCTGAAGGAGGAACTCCCGGCATCGGAGCTCAAGAGGGGGGAAATGAGGTCCTCCAGCAGCGCCTCGGGTATTGCTGATGGAGATCGATTGGCCCTGGGGGCCAGCTGCCTGAAGTCCTCGCCAACGAAAGCGAGAAAGTGCATCAGCAATTGCATTATTAACTCCCGGTATGTGTTGAGCGGCAAAGGAAAAATTGTGCCGCGCTGCTGAAGAGAGGAGGTGCCTAACCAGATGCATGATGCTCGGGACCCTGGACGTTCTAGAATTCAAAATGTAAACAACCGCTTCATTGTCGGATCGAAAGAGAATGTGCTGTCGGGACCACCTAGCCCCCCAAAGACTGGCTGCTATCACCACTGGAAACAGCTCCTTGTATGCTATGGAAAGGTCCCTTTGGGGCATTGACCAGAGACCGTTGAACCAGTCTTGACCATAAAAGGCTCCATAGCCCAGTGCTCCTGCTGCATCCGAAGTAACTTCCAAATCCGTTGACGGTGTTAACCCAGGGAATAGCCAGAAGCGCACACCATGCCATTCCGCTAAGAAAGTATGCCACCATAGTAGGTCCAAGTGAAACTCCCTGTTGAGGCGAATAGGATGATCCTTCGAGCGAAAACAGTTCAGTAGATCAATCATCCTTCGAATGAATGATCTCCCGGGCCACACCACTTTGGCTGCATGGTGAAGGTGGCCGATCAAGGATTCCAGCTGGTATCTGTTGCACCAACGACGAGGTGTCCACGATGCAATAAGGGCTTGTAAGGCATCTAACTTGTCCGCAGGGAGGCGCGCAGTCTGGTTCTCCGAGTCCATCTCTATGCCAAGAATCACCAACTTGACAGCCGGGCCCTCACACTTCTTCGGATGCAGGGGTAGACCCAATTTCTTGCACACCTCCAACGAGACAGCAAGATCCTGATGGCAGACTAGGCTATCTGGGGGACCAGCTAATATAAAATCATCCAAATAGTGCACTAACTTATGTAGGTTGTAGTTATTAATTAAAATCCATTCCACCATGGATGCCACCGAATTGAAAATGTAGGGAGCTGACCGAAGACCAAATGGGAGGGTAAGATCTACATAAAATCTGTCCCGCCACTTGAGCCCTAATAGGCAGCGGTCATCAGGATGTACAGGTATATTGCGGTATGCCGCCTCTACATCAAATTTGGCCATTAGCGCACACCGACCCAGCTTGGCTACCATGTTTATAATTTGATCCAGCCGAATATACTGGAGAGTACATTGTTCAGGGTCTATCCCCTCATTAACACTAAATCCCCGAGGAGACGATAGATCCACTATCAGGCGCCACTTGCCTGGTTGCCCCTTTTTTGGGATGACCCCAAAACTGCTTATCTGTAACTGGGGTAAAGGGGGGGAAAGGAAGGGACCTGCCACCCTCCCTAGCCTAACTTCGTTAGCCAAATATTCGTCGATGACACGGGCATGTTGTTGAGCTGATGGCTTGTTGCGTTTTGCCGGTTTTAATTTACGCGAATGGTCAAAACCCAGCCTAAACCCCTGCTCCAGGCCATGCAACACATATGACACACTAGGCTTGTCCGGATGGTGTTCTAGCTCCACAGCAAACTGAGCCACATGAAGTGGAGTGACGCTGGGAACAGAGGGAAGGCCGTAGAAAACTAAGAGCAAACAAAAAGGCAAAATGGTCAGAGCAACAACGCCACACACAATGGGAATCTGACATAACAAGGCTGTATTATTATTATTATTATTTATCGCCTGGGCCCATTAACAACCTACCCTACGTAAGGCTGCCGCACCCCACGCCTATGCTAGTAATGGGGAACCCATGACAAAACTGGAACGAAGACTAACACAAACATATGAACTATAAGCCGGTTCTAAGCGCTGATTACCGTAAAAAATAGAATATGAAAAAAATATAAAAATAAAAATTTAAAAAATAATACTAATAAAAATTAAAAAAAAATAAAAAAAAAAAATAAAAATATATATATATATAATAATATATCACTCAGCGCCTTCTTTTATCGTCCTGTGGGGACCACGCTGGGAACTTGTCTTGGCGTTTGAAGGCTGATCGGGAGGGACCCTTGCAATCCCTCTCTCTATGGGCCCCTTGGCACTTGCTGCATAGATGTGCGAACTTGCAGATAGCATAGGGGGCCGTACAACTCCCCCGGTTCCAGGAGTGGCACACGATGTCAGAGGAAGAGGACCCTTTGGCCTCAGCAGAATTGCTTGACCCCGAACCCACTGGTTCACGCGCTGAAGCACCTGCGGCGTGGAAGTTGAACAGCTGTGAGTTGATGTCCGACCAATCAGTGAGTTTGGTGGCCGCGGCGTGCTCACGGAAAGCCTTGTCATAAGCCAACCACACTGGACCACTGAGTTGGCGATAGGTACGGAGAATTAGTAATTTGTATGACGTCAAATCCTTCCAACGATGCGGGAAAAAGGAAGTCAAAACCATTGAAAAGATAGAAAACGCCTCCATCCATGATACTATGTCCTCAATACGCCGACGGTTCTTGTTCTTCCCCGCGGTCAAGACAACCCTCCCGTCAAACAACAATTGAGGTTCCTCCTCTTGGTGGGATAAGTTCGAGGCCATCAAGTCCTCAAGGTCAACGAATTTCCCGCTGGCTATTCGCGAGACCAGTTTCGCCGGTATGGGTGAGAACCCCGGCCCAACCACAAAGGACTGATCGAGTAACGGAGTTGTATTCCCCAGCGCCATCACACCGGGAACGCCCCCCAATGGCCCCATGCTCGTGAAAGGAGTCGACGTCGCCGCTAGTCTCGAGGCTAACGGGGCCGTAGAAACAGCCGCAAGCGGCGGGAAAGTGGCTAGGAAAGTAGGAACATTGGGCCTACCTTGATTTCCAGTGCTGGAAGCTAAGGAAGGGGCCACCGATGCGCCACCCGCCCCCAGGAACTGGTGTGTCTGACTCGTTAGGCCCGACGATGATGCCGCAAACACTTGGTTAGAGGCTGCTGAAAAAGGCACTTGAGGCGATGCTACCGGCGGAGTGTAGGACTGAACCGCTGCCAAGGCAGCCTGTGTGGCTGCCGCCTGGATAGCCGCGAGTAATTCGGGCGAAAGAGCTGCATCTGATGTGTTTATAGTCACCGTAGCCGTAGGAACGGACGCCGCCGTGGTCGTAGTCGCCATTCCCGCCACGGACGCTTCACCAGCCGGCCAATTAGAAGACAAACTATTGATCGTCGATCGTGGCATCATTCGAACTAACACAGCAATAAAACAAAACCACAAAGGAACAATACAAAGGCAGCAAAGCAGAAAAACTTCCTCACACAGCGAAGATCGGCAAGATCTGAGACGACGTGCTCACGTGCAATCCCTGTAAAGCTCGGGGGAGTCCCCCGCACACACACAACCGCTGACCAGACTTCTATAGCTAAACGGCTTCCAGTTACACACACAACTTCTGGCCAACGTAGCAGGCAAACGCCTCGAGTTTAACCTCGCCTAAATTACATTTAGCCACATTTAAGTAAATCTAACATTTACTTGAAGTGAAGCAAGGGTGACCAAGTGGTTAGAGCACTCACCTCTCACCGATGTGGTCCCTAGTTCCACGTTCACGTTTTAACAAGTTTTGTAGCTCCTAGGTGATACTTGTTTTTAAAAATAAAGTATTATTATTAAAGTATTATTATATAATAATATAATCAGGAAATTAACACACTGCTAAAATACATCAAGTAGATGGTGCTAATTAATTCATATTAAATGTAATAATTTATTATTATTCTCTTTCCTGTTAGCTTGTCCATCTGGACTGTTTGGTGCAAACTGTAGCTCACAATGCAGATGTTTCAATGGTGTCAGGTGCAATTCTGAAACTGGTGGTTGTGTTTGCCCTGCAGGGCTTATGGGCACTCTTTGTGAGCTACGTAAGTCTTGTTGTTTATCAATAATAATAATAATAAATAACATTTATATAGTGCCTTCACTATTAAAATATTCTAAAGCGCTTTACATTGACGATACTAATTAAAAGTGTAAAAAAGAAAAAAGAAACCTAGAAAACTATAAAATATATATAAATTAAGATAAATTCAATTAATTAATTAATCAATTCATTAACCCATTGACTCCTACACCGGCCAAAACCGGCCGTAAACATTGATACTGCTTTGAAAAATTCTAACTTTCTGAATTTTCGTAACATCGATCTCATGGCCAGTTATTAGTGACAACTAGAGAACTCTTCATATTTTAACCTCAAGTAAACTGATTTACAGGTCCGATTTCTGGGCATTAGTTCAATTTGTTTGCCATAAAAATCAAAAATGCGTGTTTTTGACGCAATTTTACACCTCGAAAATGACCGACATTTGACTTGGATTTTCTTCCAAAATACATCCTTGCGAAACAAAACGCCACTTTCTCAGCAAACTTCCATCTCTCTTCTTGATATCGTCGTGAATTTTGCCCTCTCTTTTCCTTAACTCGCCGAACAATAGCCATTTCCTTAGGACCACTTTCGCTAACACGTGTTTTCCTTCTGCACGCCCGAAAAGGATGCCGGGAAACATCCGGGAATTTCGGCATAGATTTCCCCGAATATCCGTTTTTTAAGAATATATAGAGTGTCGAGCCACTCGGTTCTACAGGCAAAATATTGCACCGGTTGCATTCTTTTCAAGTTCAAAGTCGCCAAAAATGCCTTTGTAGGTCCTGGAATCCACCACAGAAAGACCAGAGAGACGATTTCACTTTGAGTCCGCCATTTTGGAAATTCTGAACGAGAGTGTCGAAATGTGTTCGTGAATTCGTATCTTCCTCCTGAGTTCTTCCAGGAGAACGGTCTCTACCACACCAGTCAAGCTTAATGATGCTGTCCTGGGGGCTTCTGTGGTGAATAATGGCTATAAACACTCTAAAAATGCAAAATTGACCACTCCTAGTAGCTACGAGATGCTGTTCCTCGCGGAGATTCACGACAAGAGAAAGATTACGTCAGAACCTGAGCCCGTGGGCTTTCAGAACTGTCAAGATTTCCATGGAAACCCCTTATATGGAATCGAAATTTCCTACGACGTGATTAGGTCCAGAAAATCGCTAAAAAACGCAAAATAGCTCAGGAGCGAATGGGTTAAAACAAAAAAAATATGAGGTCACGTGACCACGACTTTTGTCACCTCCGGGAAGAAGTTAGGGTTGGGGTTAACTCAAAACTAGGGTTAGGGCAACGATTCAGGCTTAGGGTTATTTTTTTTTGCCCTTGGGTTAAGTTCTGGAAGCTAGGGTTAGATTTGACTGAAGGCTGGCTTAGGGGCTAGGACTAGTCACGTGACAAGCATCACTCCCCCCCTGGATCACCATAGGGTGAGTGTGACCATTGGTCTGACTAATATCCACGACAACTATTCTTCTCTGCTGTCTAAATTTCACAATGACCACTCCCTCAACTTTGACTTTTTGACCTATATGTAAAATTGGGCTTTTGAGGTCTATAACAAATACCCTCCCCCCTAAGTCCTTCAATCAAGCTCAGTTTCAAATAAAATTTGGCATGTATAACCGTCTTAGGTAGACTTAATGTTTTAAATAGTTTTTGGTAGGAAAAATGGCAAGTCAGTGAAAAAAAAAATAAAAAATTAATTGAATTTAATCAATTCATTCATTCATTCAATTGTTGAAGAAAACTCAATAGAAATCATAACTGTAGCACAACTTGTAATTCACATACAAAATCACCTTCTTTTGCATTATTTTCTTGCCCAAACTTACTGGTATCTTGAAACTAATATTATTAGTAGTAGATTTTATACATCTAATTTTATGCATGTGATAAGTCAGGTACTTTATATTTGCATCCATTCTTCATGGGAATTACATTGTCTCACCTGCAGCTTGGCATTGTAATTTCCACACATATGGCTGCTCATATATTTGTATCTACATAATGATATTTATTTAATGTTGATATAATTTCAATTCAATTGTATTATTAGAATGTCCTCCTGGTAGATTTGGACAAAGCTGTGCACAAATTTGCAACTGCACCAAGTCGTGTGAATGTGATGCAGTTAACAGGAGTCTGTGATCATAAAGTTAAATCCAGACATTTCTCCAAATCATATCCCTGGAATAATCACACTGAAGAATGTAAGAAACATGTAGAATTAAAACTATATATTCATTCTACACTGTTATTGTTTAGGTGGAAATTATTATATGTATATACTACAATGTAACACATTGTTAGATACAATATTGATTATGGTGTTTGTCTCTGACTTCTGTTTTTGTAGATAGACGTTTCGGCCATTAATCAATGGCCTTCATCAGTATTAAAATCGGAAACGTTGCGATCTTTGAAATACTTAACGTTAATTGTTAGATATATCACTATAATGAAATATGTACTAATAGAGTGATTGCAATATTTATTTCACAGGTTTATTGCAATCACTTGATTTACTGATGGGTTAATAATTATTATTATTCAATTTTCATACATTGTACAAATTCCGATCTTCTGGTTGGTTGATTTGTACCACATGATGTGTGGTTATGGCGTGACAACCGTGGCGACGTCATTATCATGGTGTAAAAGCCATGGTGTAAATTCTTTACACCACGACTTTTACTCCACAGTATTAGTATTAGTTAGTATTAGCTTGCCTCCGCAATTCAAATTGAATAATAAAAATGTTAACTCTCTCTTTGCTCGTGAGTTATCGGGATGTTACCTTCACTCGTTCACTAACAATGAACTCAACATTTTCTCATACTGCACTTGGCTATGCCTCATGCAGTATTTAAATTTCTCAGGTAAATCCCGATAACCCACTCGCTCGAGTGTGTTAACCTCTAATAATTGTTTCATTGTATGTTTTTGACAGGGATCAAATGTTTAAAATCAAATAAAGCAAAATTAAACACAGATTCAAATAATTTAAGCGCTGAAGAAAAGCCCATGGAAAATGAATACAAGTAGGTAGTATTTATATAACTATAGCAGCTATTTATATAATGTCTGATTTGCTATTTTATCTTTAGTGCATTTTATCATATTTGAGTGTAGGGTCAAATGTTGTGAATTTGAGGAGTCTGACTAGATTGATGAGGCTTCTGCTTTATCACCTTGTTACTGTTGCAGATTAGAAAATTAATTAACTTTTTAATTTCTTTTTTTCCCATTTTAGAAACCTGTTGTATTGGTTTGTTGGTGTGGTAAGCCTTTGTGGTGTCAGCATACTAGCAAACTGTGTTTTGATATATCTACAGTGCAATGGAGCCTCCAGAAAGTCATATCGAAGACAACGACTTGAAGAACATGAGTTTTTATTTGTTTCTGATGAAGAATTATAAGATTTCATAGAACACATAATCTTGTAAAAAACTAGTAATACTATTATAAATTATTGTTATATATTGTCAAAGCAGACTATTTAGTAGTGGATTAGATGATTTTATACATTTAATATTCAAAAACCATGTAATATAATCTGCATAATTATATGGGAAAAGTGAAATGAAATTTCAAGGATTTTTAAAAACTGTGAGTAGATCCCAGGGGTGGGTGCTCAGGTATAAATAGTGACGTGAGATGCCAATGAAGCTAAAATGATACCTCCTCTACCACCAGAGATCAAATATGACTAAAGCTCAACTCAAAAAATGTCCTTTTGTCCTTAATATAACCCCCCCCCCCCCCAAAAGTGGACTTCGCACCTTCACGTAATTATTGTACCTGAGTACCTCTGGGAAGTAGATAATAATTAGAGGAGAAGAAACTCTATAATCTTTGATCTAGTTTAATATATACCACTTTACAATAGAGTGGTTTTCATAAACCTGTGAAACAGAAACTATTAGTTGGTGTGTAATATAGTCAAATGAAAACAATGGATTATGGGTGTACTAATGTGTATCAGTCTATTGTCTATTTCATGGGTTTATGAATACCAGTCCACTCTATCTGATACAAAAAATATTAACTATAGTAATTGAATAAATTAGATATTAACTTTACAATCATCAAATGATATGGCATATTTGTGCTTTATAGCAATCTTCAATTATATTTCAGTCTGTTCTTTCTTTCTTGAGATCATCCATGAGATATTTCTTCAAGTGTCCATAAACCACGGTGATATGCACTTCAAAGTTCACGAAACAGTGAGTTGGACTTGGAGTTGTTCACGAAGAAAGTTAATCGTTCTATTGATCAGCTGCCTCCTCAATAACAGTCCTGCGTCTCCACTTACTAATGCCATCAAAGTAACGTAGTCTTCTATACTCAAGTTATCAATAATGTCTTTCATATAGTCATAAAGCAGTTGTCTTTGATGAGCATTCAGGTCATTAATGATTTGAGAAACTGGTTTGAAATCTTCTGCAGTACTGTATGCAATTGCTCCTCCAAGTATACCACCGATCATTAATCCAGCTGGGCCAGCGAGTAAGCCACCGACAGTTGTTGCTATACCAGCTAGTAACCCACCTTTAACGCTTCCTTTTACTGTTGCTTTAAGCTCTTCCTCGTCGGCTAAAACTGAGACGACACGTTGTAAATCATAGGGAGATATAGGCATCTTGAAATAGGATAAAACACCGAAAATCAAAATGGCGACTGATGAGTTGGGGGAATCCCCAATTGGCCTCGACATCATGTTTTCGGAATGGAGACCGCTGGCCAATTTATCAGCTGATAAAAATTTATTAGAAATACCTTCTGATTGCCATTTCATAGAAAAAATAAGGTAATTTAAAATCCCATAATTTAATCTAATATATTTATTAAAGTTGGCTTACTCATTTATAATTGTAGTAACTGTTGCAACATAAAAATAGTGTCTCGAGGGCCATCAAAAGACCAATGACTGTCTACTAATTACTGTGATACTGTAATCAGGTAATATCTTTTAGCGAGCCAACATTTACAAATTAAAAGCTATTTACTTGAACACTGGTATTATCCATCTAAACTTTGAACCCAGTCCTTTGAAAACTGCACGTGTCATTTGTGTTACTCTGACTACGGAAAGCTTCTTCAATGGAATGAGACCTTTAATTATTGCAAATCCCATCTTATTTTAATCAGTCCAATCTTGAAAAAACGACGTCCTTGGTTTAAGATCACATCAACAAAAATAACCTTTATTTCTTTACACCAATTTGAAACTTTTATTGCGTAAAATTATCAGTAAAACCTAACTTACATCAACAGTTGCACAACTAATATCGACATTATTTATCAGCTTTTAAGAACAAGTTACATCGGCTATCACATACATTAGGTTGAGTTCACACTCTTAGACAACACTTTTTTCCTTCATTTTGTCTTCAAAAACGTCAACTGACTTGTTTTCGGCGAAAAGTAAACAATTCTCAAATTATTTTGTCACTTTAGTTAGAAACTAGAACTGATAGCTACGATGAAACCGTGCCTGAGCCGGATTTCTTGGATCCCGCTTTGTCTTCAATAAAAGCGCTCTTCATGAATCTGCGCCACATCTACTTTGTTACAGTGCTTTTGTCAGTCTGAGCTTCAATTCCGTTATACTTCGTCCCATTTTGAACAAAACAGCAATCTCCAAGCGTTCCTTGTAATTCAATCATGTTATCAACGTTAAGTTGAGTTCTGTTTTCAGATAACAAAATAACACATCCAAAAAACGCCTTCGTAGTTCCCAGTCTGTAGCTACCTTTGCATTCAACGCCACAAAGTTTTTCACATTGCTATCATCAACGAGATATCTCATGTACTGGAATAAACGTTCTCGTTCTTCTCTATTCATGTCCGTTAAGAACTGCTCTACTGATATTTCCACTCTCTTTGTTGTCCAAGCAGCTACTGTACCTCCAACTACTCCACCAAGCACAGCTCCAATTGGTCCTCCGCATACACCACCTACAGTTGCTCCTAGACCAGTGATAATACCACCTTTTACACGCCGATTACTGACCAAGATGTTACATTTAACCTCGCTTGTTAAAATGGCAAGTAGTGTTATAAGGTCTTCAGGAGAAACAGCCATGACTGTATTAAAATGACGACTGCACGGACTTAGAATACAGTGACGTTGTGAATTCACGCAATGAATTGTGGGGCAATTTTAACACGTGGATGAATTCCCAAAAATCTCTTTAAAATTCCAGAATTATCCGAGTATAGCATAGAAATGCGCGCTCTCTGATTGGTCAAAAACTACATCATTTCGCTATAATTACCTAGTGATTATAAAAGAAAAGTGATCTACGAAATGAAAATTCGACCAGTTTGAAGTCTTTTCATTTTTGGGTCGATGTGTTGTCTCGGGAGCACATATCAATATGAGAACTGTTATTACAAAATATTTAGGGGTCTTAGTCAACAAGACCCGTTTTGAGATCACAGACTTCATATATATATTAATAACTTTACTATTTGTTATGGTTTGATGGAAATTAAATTGTAATTATTGTTCTTAGTGATGATACCTTAATTATATTTAATTATTAATTTGTTTACTAAATATTTGCGCTATTTAAATATTAAATCATTATTATTAAATTATTAATTATTATAAAAATGTTATTACAAAAACAAACAGTAAAAAAAAAAAATTAGGTGCAGCCGAGGAATCGATCCCGGCCCATCACTGTTCAAAGCAATGTGCTTCTAACGCGCTGTGTTTCAGTGCGAGCCGCGGGACCATAGTATAAACTTGCAAAACAATAGGCAGTCCATTCACAAGATACACTAGGTTATTTTGTCCTCCAAATCAACAAGCGTGCACGATAGCCTAGTGGTGCGGGGCAGTTATTTAGTGGGCCTAGGATCCGACTGTTCCGGCTCCCTCTTTGACTACTAAGCTGATAAGGTGTAAGCCCGGATAGCGCGGATGGGGCCGAAATCTTCATCCTATTCGTAACATACGGTGACTCAGCATAATGTCTGGTAGTATGGGCCTTTTTTGGATAAATTATCGGCATTCATCTCTTTTGAACCTGGGGGTCTAGGGTTCGAGTCCCCGTCGTGACACGTTTTTTTTTTTTTCGTTTTTTTGTTGTTCTTGTTTTGTTCTTGTTTCAGTGTTTTCTTTTTTGGAATTGTTGGCATATTTCTTCTTTTTTGTAAAAAAAAAATGTAGAAAAGCATAGATATAGATGGATAGATAAACAGAATGCGTTGTATAATTATTTACATATTTCTTTTTTTTTTATAAAGACCTGGTACTCAGTCTACTCAGGCTAGATGAAAATCTGTTTTCCTTCGTGAAACGCTACTTGGCTTTTACTCTTGAGGTTCGGGAATGAATTTATCGCTTATTGACGTTTTCCAAGGAAACATTTACTGTCAACTGAACGTGTTTAAATGGTGATCGAATGTCAGTAAAACTCAGTACTCGTTTAGAATTATACCATTGACCTGTTTAATTATACTCTTCGTCTCGGGGATTATTCAACAATATTCACTTCGCCTTCGACGAATAATTGTTAAATAATTTTAGCTCTAGCCCATTGCATAGGGTAATTAATCAAGATTATAAAATATATTAATTATATATCTATATATTATAAAACGCGCGCTTTGATTGGCTAAAAAACATGTTCTATGAGAGCATGCCATATTAGAAACACTGTCATCTCTCTCTCTCTCTTTCAGTCTCTCGCTCTCAGAGTCTCTGTCTACAAATTAAAGAAATAAATATTTGTTATTAGTTTATAAAAGCATTAGAAAATGCTTTTCTATGTTCAGACATTAATAATCTATGCTCTTGGGATGTTGGGAGAACACTCGAAAAACTTTAGAATCATCACTCCGACAGATCTATTTATATGTGCAAAACTTACCTGTAGCCCTCGAATAAATATTTTCTTATAACTCCAATTTTTATTGAAATAGCAGCTAACTCGAAAGCTTTTGCAACTTTGGCTACTACACATTACAACAATGAAATCATATATTTTTATACGCACACACAAAAACTATACGCTTATAGATACATAATTAAATAATAATAATAATAATAAGATCTTATAAGATCTAATAAGATTGGTCATGCGTGATGTGAGGGGCATTTGCCAGAGTGCTATTCAAGGAACTGGGAACGAGGTAGTTCCAAGAAGTCGATGGACTCGAATAACACGCGACGATTACAGGGAAGCTAGATTCCTAGTGATACAGATTATCCAACTCCTGGAACGTTCTTTAAAGAGAAAACATCGACCATCGGCTGGCGAATAAAAGCAAGTAGAAACAGCAATCAACGAGATGGCTGAGTCAAGAGATGAACTAGAATACCTCTTACGAATGAGACAGGTAATTTAATTGTCAATTCTTTTGCCTCAGTTCCAGAAAAACAAATCAACAGAGATTTGGAGAAGGCATAAAAACAGAACTGTAAATTAAGTATATTAGTTCCGATCTGAGAAGGTCTGAGAAATTTCAGTTCAACTTTTGGCTGCTTTGCGGCCAGTTCCGAACTATTGCAGGCTCAGTGACGATATTATTTTTACCACATTTGGTTAAATATCCATTGATGTAATTTGTCAATACATGAGATGCGCCGGGCTATTGATGTAGATATCGTTTACGTAAATATACGTACCTTGATATAACCGATGTCCTTTTATTCGGTAAAACTTGTTCGTGAAATTTGCAGATTGGTGTAACAAACTTTGTCATTTATCACTGGATTCGCCACAAAGTGCCAATGTGAAACCGAATTATCGTCCCAATTGATATGGTAACAATCCCCTACCCTACTCGAATAATGAGTAACACAAGTTTTTTACGTCCCCTTGTATTTATATCATTACCATGGTCATCATCCAGAACCAACGTGATCAAACAAACTCTGCAAACTATTCTGATAACTGAACGGAGCTTGGTGTCATCAGCTCGTCACTGAATTCTCCAATTATCCTTGAATATGAAGACAGCCACCGCATCACTCCCTCGACCACTGTTAGCCGTATTGTCGCAACATCACGAAATTGTACGTAAATATGTTACAACTGAAGCTACAAAATCCCTTGCAGTTGAGTAATGCCCTTACAATCAACATTATCTTAAAATATGATGAATGGGAATTTAACAAAAACTGATCCCATCAGAATTGAAGTTACATCCATCCATAAATTTCATAAAGAAGTTGCATGCACGGCAAATGGTTGTCGTGTTTAATAGTAAAGTAATCATCTGTTGGTATAGGTTGAAGCACAGAAAATGAACACAAGTATCCAAGGACTTCGAGACGCTATTTCAGAGCCGGGTCATCTATTAAAGAATTTGCCATCTATTAAAGCAGAAAATGAAGACGGACCGCATCAGTTGCCCTCTAATAAAGGAAGTAAACTGCACACTATTTGTAAAGTGAAACTAGGAATAAAGCTATCAGAACCTAAAGGTAAAGAACGCTATCAATATACTAACTTCACCCAAAAAAAGAAAGCAATTTTAAAAACAACAACAAAATAGGAGGCAGGGTCACCGTTGCCGCAACAGCGTTGCCAAGTACTGTGGTCCAGGGATGTAAAAAGAGTAAAATATTCCTGGCTAAAGACTTTTAGTCTTGTCTATTGCCATCTGGTCCGATCATTGCCATGCACTCCATATATGTCACACCACTGCACTATGGTCACACTTAAACCTTTATAACCTTGTGATCGAATCATGAAACGCTAATCAGAGCGAAAGTCTTATTTCCACACTGACGGCGGCATGTGTTTGGGTTGTGATACTATGGCGCTACAGGAATAGACCTTATGTATAATGACGTAATGTGACTACAACTACCAGAATGCTTTGCGAATTTTCGTTTTTTTCTAGATATTTATTCGCTCGTGAGGGAATTCATTCAATTGTAAATTACGTAATTCAGTTTTAGCTGCCAAGTAATGTTTAATAAACAGTTCACAATTCACTAAGACAAAGGGTACTAATTATCTCACAAAAGAAGATGCACAAAGCATTCTGGTAGTTGTAGTCATATTACGTCACTCAGGTTATACAGGAATGTATTATTTAGTCAAGGAGTCACTGTTGTTTGACCTGCTTTAAAGCCGTTTTTGACAGCTAACATTGTTTTCTTCGCAGTTGTTCCTTTTGCAATCAAGTCAGCCACCGAACAAAAGAAGATCGAGACACAAGTCATTAAATATATTACAAAGATAATCGATAAAAAGGAAATCAAAATTGAGCCTAACTTCGATTGGGAAAGAAGAGCTGCCAACGTTCCACTGATCGTGTTTTGTAACTACTCATCCAGGATAGGTGTGGATGTCGAGTATGCTTTGAGAGGAGTTCAAGGTGAACGAATGTGGGAGAATATTTCTGTACTCTATATATAATATAAATAAAAAGTATACAGCCTTTTGCAAAAATTCTGTCGCGACCAAGTATATCAGTATATCACTATATACCCGCGTGAGTTCCGCACGCACGCTACCCGTACACGCATTTCAAGATGGTTGACTGTACAAGCGTGGATTGGAGAGCCATGAATACGATACAAGCTACACACAAACGTTATTTTTACATTCATTTGATAGTATAAATCTTCGGGTATATAGTTATATACTTGGTCGCGACAGAATTTTTGCAAAAGGCTGTATACAGTATTATATTTGTATAATCAGAAAGAACATGACTAAACAAATCTCTTCTTAATGATGTTTTTGATGAAGATGTACTGAGGTGTATTTGGGAACTGAACGTATTGTATTCAGAATTTGCAATATTTCGCAAAGATCAAAGCAAGTTTTGTTATTCAAGGTTCATGATTACTTTCATGTCGGCAAGACATGTGGCAGGGCATTCCAAAGTTTTGTTGCAGCAATGGAGAGGTAGCCTGTAAACAGGTTTTCAAAGTTCCCCTCCCTTTCCTTCCCTTTGTTCACAGGCAATGGAGAAGGAGCGGTCACTCATATGTCAGTCTTTGTTCTAGCTTGGAATAACTGATTAAATTGTTAGCTAGCGGATCACATGACAGTTCTTTCTGTGTGTTACCAGCTCCAAATTTGTTAAATCACCGATTAATGTGTTTGATGTTTCATTTCTTTTAGATCCAGAGGTTATTCTGATTATCCTCCATATCTGCAGAAGGGCATTGTTACAAGGTGATCTATCCGATACAGATTACCTGTTGTCAGAGGAATTAAAGAAGAGAGTTGCGTATATCGCACACTTTGCCTTTGATGTTGAAGTTTATGATTGCCAGCAAAACAATATTGCAAGAAAGAAGATGTGCACCGACCTAAAACGTATTATAGATAAACCTTGATGACATTTGCGATTTGCCAGAACGAAAATAGAAAAGTACTTGGCGTTCAGTTGTATTATCACTTGTGTTTTGCGTTAGTTGCAAGACCATCAACTTATTAATTGTTAATTTCATAGCTGTAGAAAGTCCTGAACAACATTACTATAAGCCAATGTAAATCTCTGCATGGCAGTCTATTACATTTTCTCGTTTCTATACCAATTTCTTTTTGAAAATCAAAGGTCCACTGGAACCCAGCTTACATGTAAATGAAATGTATTTAATCCTTGATCCTAGCACTTGGGTTATCCCTAGCTCTCATGGGATAACAACACGACCTGTCTTCCCGGTAAATAACATTATACGGGCAGTGTATACGGAACAGTTTAATAATCAGTGTAATTTTTGCATATTCACTGTACCTCATGCGTGAATCATTAATCGTGTATAGGTATTGGTGGTATTGGTATTATTATTACTTAGAGTATATATGGACTAATTGCACGTACTTTCTATTCTATAAGCCGGTCATACGACTGACAAATAAGCCCTTTCACGGTTTTTCGCCGCCATTTTGAATTGGGGCAAAAATCAGTATAGAAATCTGGATCACTTTGACTTTCCGTAACTCCGCTCGATTTTGTTGGATTTTCAAAATTTAAACTTCGATAATCAGCAGGCATGCATACCAGTTCTCGGACTGAAAATAAGACCAATGTAACCTTTTTCGAGTCAATCTTCTTTTCACGAATGTATCTTAAAATTTCGCTAATTTGCATATTCACGTGCCGAACGTTTTATTTTGAAAACAAAAACTTTTTTTCTCGGTTTGTATCCTTCCAATACCCATCATATTATAGGACATCAATAACAAAAAAAAGATATCTTCTAAATTGGTAAGTTTTTGAAAATCCAACGAAATAGAGCGGAGGTACGGCAAGTCAAAGTGATCCAGATTTCTATTAATTTTGCCGACTTTGCCCCAATAAGCCAAGTCAGAGTTTAAGGACACAGGAAGCCCAATCCGCTTCGAGATTGGTAAGCTTGTGGGCGATTTTAAACTACGTTTTTCAGTGGATTATCGGGTTCAAATGAACATATAAGCGCTGTTAGAGTTACCTTGCAGTTGTATGTGACTAGTAAACAGGGAAAATACTTTATTAGTACAGAAAAAGTAGTGTAAAATGCTCCTAGAAAACTCGGCAAAAATACAAGAGACATGGGAGAAAAATTCACTTCGGACACATTTTATCCCGAATTCGTTACCAGGCCGCGCGCGCCCCTTAAACTCTGACTTGGCTTATTCAAATTGGCGGCGAAAAACCGTGAAAGGGCTTATTCTGGTATGATCATGTGTTAATAATGTTTTAATGGATCTACATCTTGTTTTCAATATGGCCCTGGGCCGAGTAGAGCATCTGACGCACAGCGTGCAGCAGCAGGATATCCATGTCGTCATACAAATCATCTTCCTTTTCGTAGTTCCTGACAGGGAAAATCTGATTTTCTGGAAGACCCAGCAACTCTTTCCCGACTGTTGCCACAATATCACGAATGATGATGCTTCGGTAGACATGTTGTACATCTTTGTTTACTTTCTCGCATGCCTGGTCAATGTGCGTCAGTATGATATATGTTGGGATATCTGAAAAAAAAAACTTTAATATATAGCCAAAGAGAAAAAAAAAAGACTTTAAAAGAAAAAGGAAGAAAGAAAAAAGGAAGGAAGGAAGAAAAGGTATCTAAAAACGAAGGAGGAAAAGATTGAAGGAAACCTAAGATGAACAAAGGAAGAAAAAATATCACGGCTACACTAGCACTTGCCGAAAAGTTTTCCTTGTCAAGGAAAACTTGCTCGCGTAGATGACAAAAAAGAAAGAAAGAAATAGTATCTAAATATGAAGGAAGAAAAAGTATATAATGAAGGAAGGAAGATAAAGTATCTAAATGTGAAGGAAGGAGAGAGGAAGTGGAGAAGGGATGGGAAGAAATGATCATGAAAAGAAGATCGAACTTACTTCTTGAGATGAAGCCTTCTCTCAAGCTACGAAGTTTGTACCACATATCTGTCTTCATCACTTTTACTTTACTCGCATCAACAACAACAGCGATGCAATGAGCCTTCTCTGCTAATGTTGGATTAACGACAAAACCTGGGCACTCGTTGTCGAAATCTATACCAACAGTAAACTTTGAAGAAATTCATTTTGTTAGAATTTATTTTACATACCACGCAGCACGGCTATGCACGCATGGTGTTCTCCTGCAATAATTATAATAAAACAACTAAAATAATCCTGATCATCGCAATTGGCAATTGGCCAAAATTCGAGGTAAATACGATGATATGTTATTTTAAATGATGATCTGATGATAATAATAATAATTGCATTTAACACATAGCAATACAAATTGAAAAACAAGTTCAAATAAATATGGCAAGTTTGAGAACCAATAGATCATAAGGAATTCTAAAAAATTGAAACATCGTAGAATCACCATTTTTCTCATCACACTTGACACACACGACAATTTAATCTACTGATAAAACGCGGCCATATTTCCCGGCAGAAATCCTTGTGGTCATAGCTTCTATGATTCCTGACTTTCGACTATGCGATAGTTCTGCACTAACCGTATATTTATTTGGTACATGACCATCCACTGCCTTTAATACGTTCCTTATGTCACTTTCATCTGTATTATCATTCAATCCCATCGTGTCACAAATCCTCCATGGCAGTGGAGAAGGAATGTTGTGGTCTGGCGTTATCAGGTTGTAAATACGAAACTAAAAACAGTGTGTTTATAAACAATATTTAAACAATGAATAAATAAATATATCAAGTATAAAGTATATAACTTCTAATGTCCTGAAAACTTTACTAAACGTTTCGACCTTCGATCTTCATCAGTAATTAAATAATAATAATAACTAATACAAATGGTAAAAATATGTACAAATATTCTTGCACTACTTACTTCTTTAGTCCAGCTTTCTGCAGTTTTCAGTCCTGTATCAGCTTTACCAGCTATGATCCGGTTTCTAAACAAGCTGTTGAGGCTGTTGAAAAAACTTGATTTTCCAGCTCCTATTTGTCCCGTCAGAAGGATGTTAAAGGTTGGGACTGTGATCTCATCACTTGTTACAGGTGCGAGACTTGCCACATGCTCTTTGAGTTCATCTCTTACACTGAAAAGCACGATAAATAGGGGACTGTAAAACAATATAAACACTAGTAATAACGACAAGAACAGAGTTACACATATTCAGTTTGCCGTCTTATAATACTGAAAAGCACGATAAATAGGAGACTGTAAAACAATATAAACACTAGTAATAATATAACGACAAGAACAGAGTTACACATATTCAGTTTGCCGTCTTATAATACTGAAAAGCACGATAAATAGGAGACTGTAAAACAATATAAACACTAGTAATAACGACAAGAACAGAGTTACACAGTCATATTCAGTTTGCCGTCTTATAATACTGAAAAGCACGATAAATAGGAGACTGTAAAACAATATAAACACTAGTAATAATATAACGACAAGAACAGAGTTACACATATTCAGTTTGCCGTCTTATAATACTGAAAAGCACGATAAATAGGAGACTGTAAAACAATATAAACACTAGTAATAATATAACGACAAGAACAGAGTTACACATATTCAGTTTGCCGTCTTACAATACTGAAAAGCACGATAAATAGGAGACTGTAAAACAATATAAACACTAGTAATCACGACAAGAACAGAGTTACACATATTCAGTTTGCCGTCTTATAATACTGAAAAGCACGATAAATAGGAGACTGTTAAAACAATATAAACACTAGTAATAACGACAAGAACAGAGTTACACACATTCAGTTTGCCGTCTTATAATACTGAAAAGCACGATAAACTTAGGAGACTGTAAAACAATATAAACACTAGTAATAACGACAAGAACAGAGTTACACATATTCAGTTTGCCGTCTTATAATACTGAAAAGCACGTTAAATAGGAGACTGCAAGCTGTAAAACAATATAAACACGTCTAGTAATCTGAACGACAAGAACAGAGTTACACATATTCAGTTTGCCGTCTTATACTGATACTGAAAAACACGATAAATAGGAGACTGTAAAACAATATAAACACTAGTAATAACGACAAGAACAGAGTTACACATATTCAGTTTGCCGTCTTATAATACCGGCTGAAAAGCACGATAAATAGGAGACTGTAAAACAATATAAACACTAGTAATAACGACAAGAACAGAGTTACACATATTCAGTTTGCCGTCTTATAATACTGAAAAGCACGATAAATAGGAGACTGTAAAACAATATAAACACTAGTAATAACGACAAGAACAGAGTTACACATATCAGTTCAGTTTGCCGTCTTATAATACTGAAAAGCACGATAAATAGGAGACTGTAAAACAATATAAACACTAGTAATAACGACAAGAACAGAGTTACACATATTCAGTTTGCCGTCTTATAATACTGAAAAGCACGATAAATAGGAGACTGCATGTAAAACAATATAAACACTAGTAATAACGACAAGAACAGAGTTACACATATTCAGTTTGCCGTCTTATAATACTGAAAAGCACGATAAATAGGAGACTGTAAAACAATATAAACACTAGTAATAACGACAAGAACAGAGTTACACATATTCAGTTTGCCGTCTTATAATACTGAAAAGCACGACATTGCCAGAAATATGGGACATTAGCCAGCGGTTTCCTCGGGCTCAGCATTTTGTCCCAAAACTCGCTAAAAACAGTTCTAATTGCTAAATAAATGACATACAGATCTTAATTAGCGTTCATCTTTGTTTAGAAAGCGATTTTAGAACTTCAAAATATCAAAAAGACTGACTTTATTTTCCAACGGTCGATCAAAATATGACACAGGAAGCCCAACACAGAAATAGAGGGTATACACGAAAATACATCGAAATTTAACCCTTCACGCTCTCGGACTCCCTGTGTGCAATCCCAGAATGCACTAAGAACTCATGTAAACAGGAAAATGGCGGATGGTGGAGATATAGCGAAGTTTTTGGCTCGTTCTGACTCAAAACTAGATCTCAACATGGCGTCTTTACCATTTATTTGTACCTAAAGTTCAGAGCTTTCGGGCGGAAGATGGAATTGCGATATAACATATTTTATCGGCGATTTGAACACACTAAACAGTGTTTTACTGGCATCGAGATGTGCACTTCTGCTGTGTCAAGGCCTACTACCTCAAACTGACCGATAACTGCGTAGGGTTGTTCGATCTTACAGTAAATGTATGGGAAATCTGGTAGCTTCAATGTGAAGAAAACAAACTGCTCGGGGCGAAAACCTGGTCGTCGTTGTAGATCGGTAATATGCAAGGGCGGATACAGGAATTTTTCAAAGGGGGGGTCCAAATGCGCAATTCAGCGTGAAGTGACGTCATGTTCAACACTGTTGGATAAGTGACGTCATAATTACGTAGTTTTGTAAAGGAGTTTTTGCAGTTGAGTAAGAGTTTGTAAATCGCTTTGTCCACAAGTTTTCGTTCAGTACCGGTCAGAAAAAAGCGCACAGCGCACATAAAACACAAACCAAAAAGAAAGCACCCAAAACGTAGTAACGCGTTTTTATAAACAACAACAACTGACTGTTTATTCGTACTCTCTGGTGTGTTTTTTTTTACCTTGGGAAGAACTACGATATAAGGAGCACAGCTTCTTAGAAATAGTATAACCTAATCGAGCTTAGCCGCTAAGCCATGCGAGCTAGTTGATTCGTTGTAGATATGGACATACAATTAACACAAAGTTCATAAACAATTACACAACGTTATCAATAATACAATATGACTGCAAACGCACTCGCAATCGCGTATTTGTCATTTTCTTTTCGTATTGTTTTCTTTTGTAAAGTTGGAAACAGAGGAAGATCACGGCACGTACGGAAACACAAGTTAAAAAAAGCCTGAAATCCCGGCGAAACCAAGTTATGTTCGAACTCTGAAAACACTTCTGTATATTATTATGGATCGTTAAAAAAATATATATATCTTTATAAAATTAAGTTATAAGCTAAGCTCAGTTTCATAGTTCCCTGTTACGTAGAACCCGAGATATGAATCAATGCAATTCGCTTGATCGACCGGCCGCGTGACAGCGAACGTGAATAATATAGTTGAAGCGTCATTTGGCAAAAACACTCCGATATTCAGAAGCGATCAGGAGCCATGCAATAGTTTACTTCGCATCAGTATTAATAACGTTCTGCAAATGTACTTGGAGAGTATATCATGCATTGGCAGGAGATCGATGTCTTTAACTGTATTTAGTTTGCTTGACTGTACAAATAACCTTCAGTATATTTTAAATTACAATACTAATGAGCCTCTTCAAAACGCGTTTGTCAAATTCATAAACGCAAACGCAAATACGCGAGTTTTTTTTTTTGTTTTCAAAAGCAACGCACTCGCAAAGTTAACACGTTTTCTGATTCGCTTTACTCTGACTTGTACTGTACGTCACAAGTTGTCTTGCTGAACCATGACAGGTGGGACAAGGTGAAATAGTTGATCGAGATCCTGTCCTGTTTTCTGTGCATGCTGACGAAAGGGGGGGGGGGGGTCCTGACCCCCTGGACCCCTCCCCTGTATCCGCCCTTGATATGGTGAGTGCAACGATTGATAGATACCTTAAATACTTTCTAGATGTGCAACGAGTGTGTTGAACCTCTGAACGCTACAAATTCTGAAAAGTCAATTTTTCCCATACATTTTCTTATACAGAACGGCAACCATTTTGCATTTTTTGTGCCGTAAAACGCATGTGCGGCGGCCATCTTGTCCCATATTTCTGGCAATGATAAATAGGAGACTGTAAAACAATATAAACACTAGTAATAACGACAAGAACAGAGTTACACATATTCAGTTTGCCGTCTTATAATACTGAAAAGCACGATAAATAGGGGACTGTAAAACAATATAAACACTAGTAATAACGACAAGAACAGAGTTACACATATTCAGTTTGCCGTCTTATAATACTGGAAAGCACGATAAATAGGAGACTGTAAAACAATATAAACACTAGTAATAACGACAAGTAGTTACACTACACACCTTCTATCCCAGCCTTTTAGGTTTCTCCATGGTTCGATAGTAAGTTGCTCTCTGTGGATTTCAAGATGCTCTTCAGCAAGAATGAGCATCTGACGTAACGCATACAAGAGCAGAATATCCATGTTGTCCTTCAGCTCTAAAACTTTTGAATAGTTAATGACAGGAAAGATCTGGCTTTCTGGTAGACCATTTACAATGGAACTTATTTTGTGTACAAGCTTTCGCACGGCGATGCTGTGGTAGACTTTTGTGACATCCTTTCGCACTTCTGGGCAGAACTCATCCATATGGGTCAATACAACAAAGACAGGTATTTCTAAAATATAAATATTGTATGGATCAGGTATGATTGCGGTTCAGCAGCCTTATATATGTAAATACAGCCGATGCAACATTGTTGCAGTGTCAGTTCCACTCCTACAATTGTTGTAACCAAGGCTCAATTGAAGTGCAATACGATCAGGTATGCCGTGATTGCGGTTCAGCAGCCTTATGTAAATAAAGCCGATGCAACATTGTTAGAGTGTCAGTTCCACTCCTACAATTGTTGTAACCAAGGCTCAATTGAAGTACAATGCGATC
This sequence comes from Actinostola sp. cb2023, assembly GCA_033675265.1. NCBI lineage: Eukaryota > Metazoa > Cnidaria > Anthozoa > Actiniaria > Actinostolidae > Actinostola > Actinostola sp. cb2023. Next base: position 197,188 of record JAUJYZ010000058.1, read on the forward strand.
CTAAGTAGTACAGTAGGGGCATTTGGGTCCTGGTGGATGGTGGTGGGTGGATAAGAATGGGTGGATAGATGGATAAAAATGGGTGGTGGGTGGATAAGGGAATATGGTGGTGGGTGGATAAGGGAATATGGTGGATGAATTAGCCATGCAGAAAAAGGGGTGTGGCAGGTTTGTTATTGTTTTGATCAACCCTCTATTGTGCTGCTTTGGCTTCTGTTATTCATCGAAGCGCATAAATAACAAGATATCAAACCCAAGATTTTTATGTGAGAAACCCTTTTTAAAATCTACAAAACGAAGATGGCAAGCAACACAAAATTAAATTGCCTGTGTGGAGTTACCGCCAAATCATCCAAAGGAAAGAATGATGATGTTTGGTTTCGTTGTGGTAAAGCAGTAGACCACAAGACCGAACGACAGAAACAACTTCATCTTCAAGACTTGGGATGTAATCTCCGAATGAACCAACAAATGATCGAAGAATTAAACATTGATGGTTTCCAGTTCAAGAAACATACACCAAAATGTGCTTATCACCGTTTGTATGCAAAACTCCTTCGAGTCAACAATATCCAGAGAAACCTAGCTATGGAAAATGGTTTTACGTTTGCAACGCACAATCTCCAGATGCCGCTTGCAGCTCATTTTACATGGTTTGATCAGGAAGAAGAAGAAGAAATAGATCAGGAAGAAGATGAGGAAGAGGAAGAGGTAGCACAACCCCCACCAGCCAAGAAAATCAAGGCTACATCTAACCAAAAGAAAAACATTGAAGAAGAACAGCCAAAGCCAAAAAAGCAACGCATTGAATCCCAAAGCAAGTACCAAAACAAAAACTCTGCCAAGAAAGGCAAACGTGTTAAAACTTCACGATGATTTTATTTATTTTAGTGAAATCAGAAACCAAATGAACACTTGGATTGATTCGTAAAGCTAGAACTTGCTTTTTTATAAATCTACCATATGAACTGAGTTAATAATAAAACTGATTTTAAACCAAATCTTTGGAGTTTTCTGCGTTGTTATTATTGCAACTAAAGAGTCAAAACGACGCTAATTAGTTATACAAACTTTTCTGTCTGAACAAGCCTGAAGCAAAATAATAAACCCTTTTGTTCTCCAAAACAATAAACAACTATATAACAAGCCAGAAGTTAGCTTCGGTTTCATAGTAGCTCAGTTGAAGTCAATATAAAACTTCGGACACAACATTTACTATGGAACTGAGAAGTGGTCGAATTCTTCCTCCTTGGAGCCCAGGAAAGAAAAGGAAACACACAGCTCCTGAACAGGAACCCAAGAAAATCAAGCTGGACACGATAGGCGATCTCTGTGAACGACTGAAAGAGTTAGATATATGTGTATGGTCAAGAAAACTACAAGAAGTCAAATGTCTGTTCCGATTCCTATTTTATGAACTTTGCAAGTTGCTTGGAGGGCAAGAACAAGCACGACGGTGTAGAGAGCAAAATTGGGAGATGGCTCCTTTCAGAAATGGCGAACAGATAGTAGATAGCACGTTTTGGCAGAATGTTTTGGTTTCGGTTCGTATTCGCATGTAAACAATCTATCCAGAAGAGAAACTTTTGGACCTGATCCCAACTGTAATGGAGCAAGAGTATTCTATCTTCCCAACCCACCCTGAATACAAAGAGATGAAAGAATGCTTGGAAATCTTTGTCAAAGAGCTCTTCAATTCCATGAGTTTTTACAAGATGAGAGAACTATCCAACGAAGTTTCCCTCCTGCATGAGCGAACAATTTTTGTTCGTGACAAAAAACTGTACCTCAGTACTATTGCAAGAGCATTGTCGGCCGGTGGAGTGCTTTATTAAGAAAGATATCGACACCTATCCTTGGGAACAAATGTTGAAAGAAGAGAAGAAATATTGTTCTTATTTTCCCGATATTGAAGGTGGAGTTACAGTACTAAGGTTTCCGTATGTGGTATTTACTGCATCGGGTTCCTACGATTTTAAAATTTTGGAAACAGGGGAACGATTCTCGAGTTCTTCACGTGATGCTCGAGAAGCGCTATTGCAACACAAAAGCAGAAGCCAATACTCTTTTGAAAACAGCGGCACCAAAACACTGATTGTTTTTTTGTAACTTAAATGTTTAATCTCGACTGATTAAACTTCAAATTGAATGTAAATATTCACCAGTATATTTTGTAAATAAAATTTGTTATACACCTCAAACTTTGGTAATTGCTTGGAACTATTTCTGTTATTGAGTAAAAGCGGCAAATTGATTTTCAAAAGATGCGCGCAATTTGAATAATTAGTCACAGTTCTAGCTACTGAGTTCATATATACCAGAGCTCAAGCAATGTATAAAACACTAATACGATTAGATATATATATTTGAATATTTCTCATGCTATGAGGAGGATTTAACAATAAAAACATTGACAAAAGGTTGGTGTTCAACAAGAAGTTTATTTAACCACTGCAAAGTAAGAATTACATGCGTTGATCAAGCCGCTATATTTCAATTTATTTCATAGCAGTTATATTATAACTTGTACACAGGGTTCGCATTGTGTTCTAGAATAGTCTGTTTGTGGAAGAGTTTATTCAGCAAGAACTTTCGTTGATGTATTGCTGCCTCTGTTGCTTCTTCCCATCCAAAGCCTTCTGTATCCATAAGATTCTGTTTTGTTTCCATTTCTTTTCGATATTCAGCATTTTTCTTTAATCCATNTCTAGAATAGGCTGTTTGTAGAAGAGTTTATTCAGCAAGAACTTTCGTTGATGTATTGCTGCCTCTGTTGCTTCTTCCCATCCAAAGCCTTCTGTGTCCATAAGATTCTGTTTTGTTTCCATTACTTTTCGATATTCAGCATTTTTCTTTAATCCATGCATCCATTTGAGATACTCAAATAAAACAGCTCGTAGCTCTTTTCTGTATGTCGGTACCAAGTCGTTACTGGCTTTGATTTTAGCAGTTTCTGCATTTTCGCCAGCTTGTTCATAATTATCAACTAAATGTTGCCAGTTGTTCTCATGGCGTTCTATTGCTTCTGTCTGAATCCGTTGCCACACACTTTCTTCAACTCCATCATGACTATCGTTTGAAGACTCCGATGTTGTTGTTTCCTGTGACTGACTTCCAACTGAACCTTCACTTCCCTCAGTACTATCTAAACTGGATTCTTCATCCTGGTAATGAGCGGACATGGTGGCTGTGTTAGTTCTCTCTTCCTTTCTCCTCTCGACTCAAATGAACTAATTTTTATAGCGGCTCCTTATATATACATTTAACACAGGCGAGGTCACCAAGCACAGGAATATCATTTACCATGATAAATAACCCCCCACCCCAACTGGTGCTCCATGCATGCATGCTTTAATTGGTTTTATGGTAGATGCAATTACACAGATAAAAGTTGCCTTGACAGTGTGGACATACTGTTTTGGGATATCGTTTGTAGCATTCAGGCAGTAGACAATCTACGAATTCGAAGCGTCTGGTAGTACAGCGGCACGTTTCCTCTGTAGGAGTGAGATCCATGAGACTGTAATGGTTACAATATCGATTGATAATCACAGCATATCCTTGTTTGAAATGAAACGTGGTTTCACAGTCACATTCTTTCTCCAGAACGATGGGATCTTCACCAGTGTCAGCACGCTTTTTCAAATCAACCAAAAATCGTTTCATTTCAGCAAAGGTGCGACCGCACACCTGACAGTGATTCATTCGCATGCAGGATCGAAGAAGTTCCTTCATACAACATGTTTTCTTTCGAGCCATATCGTAATAAGCGGATATGGTGGCCTTTTCAGTTTTCTCCCTCTCTACTCTTGACTGTCAAATCAAAATAACTAGTTTGATTGTGGCTCCCTATATATACACTTAGCACAGGCGTGGTCACAGAGCAAACGAACATCATTTACCATGGTAAATAAGTCCCGGCCCAAGCCTATCTCATGTAAGTATAAAACTTGTTTACTCATCAGTCGAAGAGAAAGAAGGCCTTGTATGTCCCGTTTGTCTCCGTTTGACCTGATAGTCCTCGGTTTGTCCTTATAGACCTTATAATGTCCTTATTGTCCTTAGTTTGACCTTTTTGTCCTTGGATGTGGTCCTTGGATGTGGCCCGATTAAGTGGGTTCGATTTGACTGCTTTACAGAGTCCAAGTACTGTACCTTTTAAACAATACTGATATTACAAAAACTGATATTACGGCATAATGAGCCATTCATGAGAAAGTTGATGCGTTGATCGGTTACGAGGTTTGTTGATCTTAATTGCTTTCCTAATACCTTCACTTCGAGTTTTCAATGAATCCGTTGTGTTTCTTGGTATTGATAATTGGTAAACGATGTCTGGAGTTTGTTGTTGTTCCTGAGTTGGTGATGTTTTACTTGTGGTACATGACTTTGAAGTTTTCGTGTTATCAGCGTCATGATAGATGATCACTTTTACCTTGGGTTGAAGTTTTGCCTCTTGTAGATACTTTCTCCGCTGAATGTGGTCCAACTGATGTACATCCGTGAGATGATTGGACAATTTCACGAGGTATTTTGCTCCACAATTCGGAATCGGACAATCTCGACACACTCGCTTGACCATGTTAACAGCTTGAAGCTTTAGCATAAGTGATGGCCTTTCAATGAAAATTTCAGCTTATCAAGATGTTCACGATAAGGACAAACCGAGGATAAACTAAGGACACTAAGGACATTATAAGGTCTATAAGGACAAACCGAGGACTATCAGGTCAAACGGAGACAAACGGGACATACAAGGCCTTCTTTCTCTTCGACTGATGAGTAAACAAGTTTTATACTTACTTGAGAGATCACGATTTGGATTAAAAAATATATACAATCCCACAATTTAATAGTTTTAAAATGAGAGGGAAAAAAAAAAAACCCCGTACAGAACAAATTAAGAATGATATAAAGTCGGCGCAAAAATGGGTAACCAATGAAGCAGACCAAAAACGATGAAATAATGTGTCAAGAAAACGTTCATTTGAGTAATTGTATCTACCATAAAATCACGTAAACATGCATGCGTGGGTGGATGAATAGATACTTGGAGCACCAGATGAGATAGGCTTGGGCCGGGACTTATTTACCATGGTAAATGATGTTCGTTTGCTCTGTGACCACGCCTGTGCTAAGTGTATATATAGGGAGCCACAATCAAACTAGTTATTTTGATTTGACAGTCAAGAGGAGAGAGGGAGAAAACTGAAAAGGCCACCATATCCGCTTATTACGATATGGCTCGAAAGAAAACATGTTGTATGAAGGAACTTCTTCGATCCTGCATGCGAATGAATCACTGTCAGGTGTGCGGTCGCACCTTTGCTGAAATGAAACGATTTTTGGTTGATTTGAAAAAGCGTGCTGACACTGGTGAAGATCCCATCGTTCTGGAGAAAGAATGTGACTGTGAAACCACGTTTCATTTCAAACAAGGATATGCTGTGATTATCAATCGATATTGTAACCATTACAGTCTCATGGATCTCACTCCTACAGAGGAAACGTGCCGCTGTACTACCAGACGCTTCGAATTCGTAGATTGTCTACTGCCTGAATGCTACAAACGATATCCCAAAACAGTATGTCCACACTGTCAAGGCAACTTTTATCTGTGTAATTGCATCTACCATAAAACCAATTAAAGCATGCATGCATGGAGCACCAGTTGGGGTGGGGGTTATTTATCATGGTAAATGATATTCCTGTGCTTGGTGACCTCGCCTGTGTTAAATGTATATATAAGGAGCCGCTATAAAAACTAGTTCATTTGAGTCGAGAGGAGAAAGCCGGGAAGAGAAAAGAAAAATGCTGAATATCGAAAAGTAATGGAAACAAAACAGAATCTTATGGACACAGAAGGCTTTGGATGGGAAGAAGCAACAGAGGCAGCAATACATCAACGAAAGTTCTTGCTGAATAAACTCTTCTACAAACAGCCTATTCTAGGCGAACCCTGTGTACAAGTTATAATATAACTGCTATGAAATAAATTGAAATATAGCTGCGGCTTGATCAACGCATGTAATTCTTACTTTGCAGTGGTTAAATAAACTTCTTGTTGAAAACCAACATTTTGTCAATGTTTTTTATTGTTAAATCCGCCTCATAGCATGAGAAATATTCAAAGATATATATATATATCTAATCGCATTAGTGTTTCCCGGCATTTCTTGAGCTCTGGTATATATGAACTCAGTAGAACTGTGACTAATTATTCAAATTGCGCGCATCTTTTGAAAATCAATTTGCCGCTTTTACTCAATAACAGAAAATAGTTCCAAGCAATTACCAAAGTTTGAGGTGTATAACAAATTTTATTTACAAAATATACTGGTGATTAATATTTACATTCAATTTGAAGTTTAATCAGTCGAGATTAAACATTTAAGTTACAAAAAACTAATCATAAAGAGGTCAAACAGTTCAAACTAAAGAGTTCTTTCCTTCCTGCGTTGGAATACAGTTAAGTGTTGAAATAGTGTTTTGGTGCCGCTGTTTTCAAAAGAGTATTGGCTTCTGTTTTTGTGTTGCAATAGCGCTTCTCGAGCATCATGTGAAGAGCTCGAGAATCGTTCCCCTGTTTCCAAAATTTTAAAATCGTAGGAACCCGATGCAGTAAATACCACATACGGAAACCTTAGTACTGTAACTCCACCATCAATATCGGGAAAATAAGAACAATATTTATTCTCTTCTTTCAACATTTGTTCCCAAGGATAGGTGTCGATATCTTTTTTAATAAAGCACTCCACTGACAATGTTCTTGCAATAGTACTGAGGTACAGTTTTTTGTCAGGAACAAGAATTGTTCGCTCATGCAGGAGGGAGACTTCGTTGGATAGTTCTCTCATCTTGTAAAAACTCATGGAATTGAAGAGCTCTTTGACAAAGATTTCCAAACATTCTTTCATCTCTTTGTATTCAGGGTGGGTTGGGAAGATATAGAATACTCTTGCTCCATTACAGTTGGGATCAGGTCCAAAAGTTTCTCTTCTGGATAGATTGTTTTCATGCGAATACGAACCGAAACCAACACATTCTGCCAAAACGTGCTATCTACTATCTGTTCGCCATTTCTGAAAGGAGCCATCTCCCAATTCTGCTCTCCACACCGTCGTGCTTGTTCTTGCCCTCCAAGCAACTTGCAAAGTTCATAAAATAGGAATCGGAACAGACATTTGACCTCTTGTAGTTTTCTTGACCATACACATACATCTAACTCTTTCAGTCGTTCACAGAGATCGCCTATCGTATCCAGCTTGATTTTCTTGGGTTCCTGTTCAGCAGCTGTGTGTTTCCTTTTCTTTGCTGGGCTCCAAGGAGGAAGAATTCGACCACTTCTCAGTTCCATAGTAAATGTTGTGTCCGAAGTTTTGCTTTGACTTCAACTGAGCCACTATGAAACCGAAGCTAACTTCTGGCTTGTTATATAGTTGTTTATTGTTTTGGAGAACAAAAGGGTTTATTGTTTTGCTTCTTCAGGCTTGTTCAGACAGAAAAGTTTGTATAACTAATTAGCGTCGTTTTAACTATAGTTGAAATAATAACAACACAGAAAACTCCAAAGATTTGGCTTAAAATCAATTTTATTAACTCAGTTCATATGGTAGATTTATAAAAAAGCAAGTTATAACTTTACGAATCAATCCAAGTGTTCATTTGGTTTCTGATTTCTCTAAAATAAATAAAATTATCGTGAATTTTTAACACTTTTGCCTTTCTTGACAGAGTTTTTGTTTTGATGAGATGTCTTGGCTTTTTTGGTAGGCGGTGGCAGTGGTGCATCATCTTCGCTTTCAGACTCTTCTTCTTCCTTCCATTGAAATAAACTGCAAGTTCCGTCTGGGGGTGCTGCATTGCAAACATAAAACCAACGGCCATAGTTCTCTTTTTCTGGATCGTTGACTCGAACAAGTTTAGCATACAAACGGTGATATTTACACTTTGGAGTATCCTTCTTGAATTCAAAACCATCCTCACCGATGTTAAGTTCTTGGATCATTTCTTGGGACATTCGTAGATTGCATCCTAGTTCACGATGGGCCAGTTCCTTTTTTCTTTCAATAGCGAAATCGATCTTTTTTCCACAGCGAAACCATACTCCCCCAGTTTTGGTTTTATTCGATTTTGCTGGAACTCCACATAAACATTTGGGAGTGCCTTCCATCTTGTTCAGAGCTTCTTGATACTTCGTTTGGATTCGTTTACTGGCTATAGATGAGTGACTGGAATTACGGAGGCTAATTTTTAAGTCTTCTTCGATACAATAGATCCCCACCCACCCCTCCCCCGTGACATTTTGGGTATTTAGCACTAATATCCACATCAATTATTCATACTTAGCACGAATATATTATAGGGTCATTCATTATTCATATTTAGCACTAATATCACCTTAGCACTTTAGCACGAATATATTATAACGCGGTTCGCGCGGTCCCTCCTATACTACTTCCGTGCTATACAAAAATAATGAACGCTGAGGTCTTGAAAGCTGCTAGTGGATGCACGAGTGGAACACACATCTTCTATTCGCTTTATAATATAAAACTAGTTTTAAACAGGCTTTCTGCTGCTCCGTGCATCTATAACATAATAATGCATGCTCAGCAACCAATCAAATTGTGCGTTCTTGGGAGGTACACATAGTTTATATTATTTATAAACAAATATATTGTATTAAATCCAAAATGCCTTTGTACGTGGGAGTATTCATTGAATCAGTATAGTTTCAACCATGTGAATTTATTTTAAATACCGAGCTGATGGACACATTGTCCAAAAGCTTGGTATTAAAAATAAATTCACGGGGTTGAAACTATACTGATTCAATAAATATATTGTAGTGTCTATATTCAGCACGAGTAAGCGGCATGTAGTGGATGTAGTGTATATTATTATGTACATGTATATTGTACATACATTTTATACCACTTAATAGAGGTAGCAAATTTATGCAGAGTTTATATGGCTGAAACTCCATTCGGGACTTTTAAAACAGGCCGCTCAATAGAGGAAGACTAAGGTCGGTGTACTGAGTATAAATATAATAGACACTAGATGCATTATGGTGTAGTGTATCGTGTACGTATGCTTGTTCAAGGATAATTAGGAACTCTTGGAATTGACTAGTGCACTATAGGCTCTAATCCAGCAAGCCTGCCTCAATTATACTACATTGTACATGTAGATGTCTATAGAGTATAAAATGTATATAGACATATTATAGACATGTATATGAGCTTGTTTTACACACTTTTGACAGGAAATATATGTCTGCTGTATATATGGTGTATATTAATCTTAAGCTTACATGTTAAAGCTATAAGCTTACATGTATATCGGTAAGTCTGAATGTGTATACACTGTAGTCTGTACAATTGTATGTACTTTATACTGCGATGTCTATTATACAAAATATACAATATTCTGCAATTCCGCGCATTAGTGGTAAACAAACAGTCGAATCATTATCTGATTTAAGTTTATACAATCTATAGGTAGTATAGAATATTACTTTGATCAGGAATATTCATGTATACGTATTTAAGCAATAACTGATCGATATAAGCTTAAAGCATCGAATCTCACCTTGTAAAATGAGCATAAATTCTTGAATTTCACTGTATGTTTGTAAATAAACAGCACTCTATCACACATGCCATTGTTTCATGTCGTTTTCCAGGGATTTGGTTGAAAAAAAGAGTGATTACTCCACGATAAAATACTAAAAGAATTCCTAGTTTCACTCCACGTTCTAGAGCCGTTGCAACACCAAGAAAATGGCGCTCAAAACTGTGTTCTAGCCAATCAGAGTGAAGCGCTGCAGGGGATATGTTCCAAATATGGAGTGGTCGTGTGACGCCTGACTGTTTATTCCCGGCCGCCATATTTTTGACGGTTGGTTTGTTGTGTGCTTTCGGACCGGTATTCGTCTTATTTACTGGTGATAAGAATTCAACTAACTACAGCAATGGTCTCGTAATGAGCCAGCCTACACAACAGTCGGAAAACGAGCGGACAATCGATCGTACAATGAACACAAGAACCCAAGTATAAATCTAATGCCCGATCTACTATAGTACCTACTGACATCCCAAACGAACCGATGGCATCACCAAGAGTACTACTCGAGCCCCAAAGCAATGATATTTCACGAAAAACGAAGCAATTACTTCTTTGAAGCATGAAGACGTTTTATTTACAGTGCTCGACTCTAATATCGTGCCCTTCTTTGGCTAGACAACGTAAGATGGTAATAGACAGGTAAGCTTATAAATGTGCTTTTTGGAATTTTGAAGCAATCGTAGTTATCAGTTTAATATGAAATTCATGTTTATACTTGACGGTCAAACCCCGGGGTCAAACCTTGCAAATAGTGAAATCCATAAGCTTATAGACAGTAGTCAGTAGTTGTACAGTTTATACATCAATCAGTGGCTTCCCCCTGGCCCTGGGTGCCACCCCTGGGGACCCTGGGGGATTTGTTCCAATGTCCATTCAAACATGATATCCCCCTGGGTATGGCATAGAGGACTCTGGACAAATCCCCACACCCTGGGGGAACGAATGTACAATGTAGTCATCAGTGTTCAAATACATGTAATTCCAAGTGAAACACCAACCTTTGTCGATAAATACAACTGTACAATGTACCTAAAAGGGATTTGGAGGTACTAGTACAGTTTTTTTTAATCGCTTGGTCAATGCTCCAGACATATAATTAATAAATACAGTCATAATAAATGTAGACCAACTCGTGCAAGAAACAGGTTTTTCAATGTTTAAAGTGGTTGAATAGATAATTAGACATTTTTTGTTTGACAATTTGTGAGGTGTAATTTGTTTAGAAGAAGTATGATACCACGTTTACTCGATTAAGCACCCTGGGCGCTTATTTCAAATTTTGTGGCCAAGGGGGGAACTTAATCTAGGGAACATAACTTTAATATGGTACTACATTGTACATATATTATTATTGTTATTATTTGTTTTTATACACTCAATTGCAGAAAGGTTGTAGTATATATTTATACAAATATCTAATGAGATACAAGATATCTAATGAGATACAAGATATCTAATGAGATACAAGATATCTAATGAGATACAAAGTGCGAAACATTGCTTATTTTCTACTGATATATCTGAAACATCAATTTTAGATTAGTATCACATCCAACAAGGACAACACAATAATTTCCAGCACTATTTTGTGCTAGCCTGCAGAGCAGGCTACTTTAATATCGGAATGGCATTTGTATCGGAATTGGGATTCCTGTGGTATGTAAAGGAGGTCGAGAAGGACTGGAACGAGAGGAGAGGAAGAAAAGAGGGGAGGAGTAGCCTGCCAAAACTCAAATGGTGTGGACGAGTTAATTCACCCTTGAGGACATGTTAATTCACCCCGGGAGACCCTGGGAGTTTTAGTCAACCAAAATACCTCACTAGTGGATACTTAGTAGTTAAAACCATCAAACACTATGCGTTTACGGTTCAAGACGTGATCTCTACCAGGTACTAGAACGTTTATTAAAAAGTTTCTGCCTCTGAAGAGTGAAATCCCTTTCGTGACCGAGTGAAATATATATATTTTTAACCGCCATTGGTCAAATCAAACAAGAAGTTGATTCACACTGCGGACTGATGCATTTTAAAATTAGTCGCTCAGTTTAAAAGGTTCCTTTGAAATACTGACTTCGTTAATGCTTTCAATTGAAGTACAGCAAATCTCAAAGATGATCAGAAAACGCAATGTGAGTGACCATTTAATTGTCACACAACGCGCCTGGTCAACTCGCTCGACGCTTATATCAATTGTGAATACAACTTCTACCTAAATTCCACGTACAAAAATCATCTCTCAGTTTTTAATCTCTCGTTCTTATAATTATTATTTGTTTTCACTGTTGCGAAACAGAGAGAGAAGATGTCACGTCTCCAATGCTAACTCGGCCCGTTGTTTATAAGTCTGGTTATAAACGTGGGCATTTATATTTGTAAGCCCGCCATCGCTGATGTGTTTTGAACAAGAACAAATGTTTGTGCTAAAAATTTGAAGCGAACCGAATTCATGTTATTCTTCGGAATTCGAGACTCTGGAACCAGGGTATATAAACTTTCGATTTTAGGCGCCAGAATCAAGCCACGCTCTGATCGGTCGGTTAGTTGTTGTTGTTGACCTTGGTCCTGACGCTGTCATTTGCAGTGTATATTCTATTTATGAAACGCACTAATTCTCTCTTTGCTTCCGATAAAAATCTGCCAGTTTCACTGCTTTTCCGTTGGCCTTTATTTCTAAAACAATGGCCTGGACTGAAAATAATATCCAGGATTTCACTAAAACACGATGGAGTTCCAACACAAATCCCACCAACAGCTTCAAGTATAGTCTCAATTTCTGTCTAATTTTTCTTATCCCTCCCGTACTACCGGTAAGTATATTTGGCATGCGCAATAAAACATGCACGAAGTGATAATCTGTTGTTCAATTTTGGCAGGCAACTCCTCTTTCTTTTCCTTCTCCTTCCTCTCCCCCTCCCCCCTTCGTCTTTTTTCTTTCTCCCCATTTCCCTATCTTCATCACACAGGAACCCCAAACCCCAAGGAGTTGCCTGCAGAGGAGGCTAATTTTGTGCATAAACAGTTGTATTTTACCATGTCTAACATTTTGCATCTCATTAGATATTTGTATATTTGTATAAATGTATACTACAACGTTTCTGCAATTGAGTGTATATATATATATATATATATTATTAACATTGTAAAAAGCATTGAGACTTCGGTTAATGCGTCTTTAAGAAATTATTATTATTATTACATGTACATATAAGAACATGCCATAACTTTATAATAAAACACAAGTTGTATACCATACATGTATTCTGTAATCTCTTACTGTACCATATATTTTTTGGGAGGGGAGGGGAGGTGCTTATTCGAGGGGGACGTTTATTTCAATTTTTGTGTCCAAGGGGGGCACTTAATCGAGGGGGGTGCTTAATCGAGGATATATGGTAAATAAAAAATGTACATGTATGTAAGTTTTGTAGTGCAATGCGAAAGTCAATGGGGAAGTCATCAAAACCCACCCAATTATTGGGCTCTCCATTTATCATTCATTTATTATAGATTATTATTATTTTGAATATGATGCATGCTTTTTGTTTGTTTCAGGTCGAGGTACAACCTCCCTCAACAAACGTTGCCTGGAGTCCTATGCCCGTTAGCTGATTTGACCTCTTTTTATAAAAGCTTGCCAAAATCTTCTATTTTCTAGGCAAGGAATTTCATTTTTCAATGTTATTTGCTGAAATTTTGGTTTGGGAATATCGGAAGTCATTTTGGAACGTGTTCATAGTATTTGTATATGCTAGTTGGGAGTATGCTTATAAGTACATTTGTTATACCATGGCACTGTCAGAGGGATATTAGTGATTAAATGTCCCTGAAGCCGAGGTACCGAATATTTATTCTGATCTTATATTTATTCTGATCACCTTTTCAGCTCAGCCCAGTTGACTTTTAGAAATTTACCAGATATGGACCAAAGGTGATCAGAAATTTCTGATCACCTTTTCAGCTCAGCCCAGTTGACTTTTAGAAATTTACCAGATATGGACCAAAGGTGATCAGAAATTTCTGATCACCTTTTCAGCTCAGCCAAGTTGGCTTTTAGGAATTTACAGAGAGAGAGCGAAATAATGTCCGCACTTTAGAATTCAATGTATGGTCAAAAACACTTAGCAGGTTACTAAAAGTGTCTGTATTGCATGAAATGTAAATTTGCTATGTTTTGGTAATAAAAACATATGATAGACTGATTTTGTACCAATTTTTTTTTTAATGGTAAAAAATCTATGATATATCTCTTAAATTTACCATGTTTTCTCTACTTCAGAATATCGGAACTTAAAAAATAACGTGTTTTATGTAAACAGAACGACAATAATATAATTATCAGTTTGCCGTGTCAGTAGTCTTGCTCGTATATTAAACCTTGCTTTATATACGGTAAACGATCTTGATCGATGGACTTTTTCATGTTCCTAATGACATTTCAATGCTTCGATAACAATCACACATCACTTGCATCGGCTTTGGTCTTCCTGATTCGATACATTTGCCGGACCAGAAAAGAACTATCCGTTGAAACTATGTTCACTCGATGCGATTCGAATTTTTATTTATGCTATATTTAGTAACCTTCGATATGGACCAATTAGAAGGCTTGTTGTGTTATCCAATCAAAATGAGTTTTAGTTCAGCCTACACCATGGGCTTCTCTTGAGCGTCCGCCATTTTGAAAATAGCGAGAAGAGAGGCTATCAGTTAAGGATATGACCGATTTGTATGGGTAATTCTGTGCGATGTTTTGGGGCCATAAGCCCTGAAACGGCTGTTAAAATGGCGGGGAACATAATTTCCTTCACCACGTTGTGCGCCCCTGAAAAGAGATCCAACCATTGGATTAAATTGTCCGGTAGGATCTCATTCCAGGTGAGATCAAGTGAATGCAGTTCTTTAAGTGTTTGTTCCATCGTGATACTAACAAGTGAAACAAGACAAAATGTAGTAAAAGATATACAGCTATTCATGGTCTAGAACGTCGGTAGTCGAACCTCTGATTACTAATTGTTTAGCTTCTGACTTTTATCCTCTCCATTTCTTTATTTCGTTTCAGCCAGTCACACTTCAATCCGTTCATTCAAGCACTCATTATTTTTCATTCATCCATGAAATTTGGCGCAGCCGGAAATTAAATTCATTTGTTATCCATTGTAAACAGATAAATAAAGAATGAATGAATGAATGAATGAAAGAGAGAAATTGAAGAAAGGAAAAACAGAAAGAAAGAAAGCATAGAGGAAGAAAGAAAGAAAGAAATAATTTAATTTTTAAAGAAAGATAGGGGAAATAATGAAAGCTAGGAAAGAAGAAATGAAAGAAAACGGGAAGGAAAGAAAGAATAAACAACAAAAACGAGAGTAAGGAAAGCAGGAAGGAAGAAAATTGTTATGACAACTAGATAATTGGCGCGAAAATGAATACGGGCCTATCATCCCGTGGATTTTACATGAAATTATCCAATCACGAAAGTACCAACAGATTAGCCGGGGGAGGGGAGGGGGTGTACTCCCTTTGTCCAAGTGGTAGGGGTGATCGGCGGTCGGTCAGTTGTTTGTTAAAAAAATAAAAAAAATAGAACAATAAATAACAATCGACCCTAAAAGGTACGGAGTGATGTTCCGTAACTGATTTTGAATCATCGGAACCCTAAAAGGTACACACAGGAAATATTGTCAACCCCAAAAGGACTGCCTATCACCCCTACCACTTGGAAGACGGAGTATCACACCCCCCCCCCCCCCCCCCCCTCCCCCGGGAGTTTGCGATTATATTTATGAATATATAATTTTGATACAGTCGATTGCAAAAATTATGTAAAATAGTATATCGGTATATCCATATATCGAGTGCATTATGGGTAATACTATTTTAGAGTTTCTCCACAAAATATGCAGCAGAGATTTACAAACAATAAACTAGAGACTAAAACACATAACATTCTAGAGTTTCACCAATGTTGCTCGTGTGAAACATCATTTAGGGAACTTTTTAAATAACCCATAATGCACTATACCAAGAGAAAATGAGGTAAGAGAAGGAATCCCTGGTACCCCATCATGTGCCCCGTTAATTCTATTTTTAGATCGAAGCTATTTTTAGCTTTAGTTACCATGCCCGCGCAACCACTCTTGACTTGTAGAATTTTAAAATACTCAACCTTACCTTGGTTTTTCCTTTCAAAAACTTTTTATGTTTTGTCATTACTGCGATTCTCAGTATTATGCGAACTCAGACATTCAAGCAGTCGGCTGGAACTTGGTTTTTCGCTGCCGTCAATCGACATAAAAAATCAGTAAACTTAAAAATATAAGTCAGAAGACCCACCAAATGGAAACCAAATATGATTTTGAGCTAAATTATGGATCATTTGGTCGAAGAATGTATTTAGTTTTGAATTCGTTTGAGTTTTGAATTTGATTGAAGGGTAGCGAAAAACCAAGTTCCAGCCGACTGTTTGAATGTCTGAGTTCGCATAATACTGAGAACCGCAGTAAAAAGAAAAGCAAAAGACTACACAGCTTCTGCTCCAAGATAACAAAGCAGTGGTCGCACGATTTCTATGATGTTTACATGCAAAGTCTGCACTGAATAAAAATACAAAACTGAGCGAAACAATATCGTCAACTCTCTGAGAAAAGGCCACAATTTAATTATCTAAGATTCATTGAAGGATTTTACGAATACTCAGGCGAATTGAGCAAAATTAAGGTGCTACAAATATAAACTACACAACGATCAAAGTCTCAGTAAGCAATCACGAAAACAAACTCTAAAGTTAATGTGGTCTTACCGGCACTTGTATTCAACAATTACGAAGTCCAAGCGTTATTCTCAGGTTGGAAAACACGAAGGAAACTTTACAAGAGCCAACATCACCAAAACCTTGAAGCACCAGCCATATTGTGGACATGAAAATTTTTTAATTCAACCATCTGCAGTCCTTCAAGACGTCGGCTACAACAAAATGACTCCTTGCACTTATCGGTTTTCTCTGTCGAAGGACATGGCAAACTGAAGTTGTTTTCCTCTATTTAGAATCGTCTCAAGTGTCCCAAATTCACAATAATTTCAGTCAAATCCCAAAAGGATAATTTGGTAAAATCCTTTATTGAGTTTTCGAAGTAAAAATGTGTAAAATGTTCGAGAAAGTTGAGAAGATTTTCTTCGCTTGACTTCGCTCAATTTTGACTTTTGATATCAAAACCGTGCGTAACGGCCTCCGCGACCTCGCCTTATATGATCTGACCAATCACGTTCCGTTCTAAAGATAGATTGATTCTAAAAATAGAATTAACGGGGCACATGATGGGTCAAGACCCCAATACGGTAGATTCCTTCTCTTACCTCATTTTCTCTTGACTATACTGATATACTTGATTTACATAATTAGTTTTGCAAAGGGCTGTATACATTGTATAACTTAAATAAACACATGGTTACTTCATAACAATTTGGAAGACCGTAGTTGGCCAGATTGACAGACGACATGCTGACATGTACAAACAGCCAATATAGTATAATATCAACTAGCTGAATATCCTAGTTCACTCGGTGTCAGTATAAATGTAACAGAATGATGGATAATACTGCCGGTCTGGTACTGTTTCAATTGCTCTTATTCACAAGCTGGTACTGGAGTTTTCAGATGAAATTCCATGAGTTTAATACATGCTAAGTTTAGCTACGAATATTCACAGCTTCACAATGCAAGAAGGTCACACACACCACATGACCTGGTCCAGTTATGCCGGAGACTACCAGCACTTTCCGTGGAATAAATCCTAATCCAGTGAGTGGATCCATTAGGATGCATGAAGGAGAAGGATTTACAACAGATCGCGCTATCTCTCTCGCTATACAACTAAGGCCTGAATGTTATTGAACTTCGCAATTATCTTTGCATATATTAATATAACACTTGCAAGAAAAAATAGATCACAAATACATATTTCACTCACATTTTCAAGCTATAATCGCAGGTAAATTAAAGTAAGTCCGCTGTAAATTCGATTTGTATAATATCTGTATAGTGGATGACAGTCGCTATTTCAGTATCAAGATAGAGATAAATAAGCTTGTGTTTGACGATCAAAATCTTCCCGCGCAAAAAGCAAATTTCGCGCCAAAGAGGAAATGTGATACCATTCGAGATATGAGATGGTTTGGGATTCCTTTACTTCCACTAGTGTCAACGGATAGTTCGTTTCACTTCCGCTAGTGTCACAGGGATTTTAAGAAAGAGAATGTTCAACGGATAGTTCGTTTCACTTCCGCTAGTGTCACAGTGTCACATGGATTTTAAGAAAGAGAATGTTCAACGGATAGCCGTTCGTTTCACTTCCGGTATTGTCACAGTGTCACAGGGATTTTAAGAAAGAGAATGTTCAACGGCTAGTTCGTTTCACTTCCGGTAGTACATTTGCACATTTACATATTGGCAACATCACGTGTAATATTCGTTTTGCGCGAATGGACCCAGAGTCAATAGATTCAGTAGAAGTATACTGCCATAAATACTTTTAATTCATAAATACTTTTAATTCTTAGAACTCATAGAATTTGATCACAGAAATGTATAATTAACAAAACCTATAGAAGCTAATAAATCAAAAAGCTTTCAAAAATGAATAACATACACATCGATTGTACCCCCCCCCCCCCCCCCCCCCCCCCGGGAAAACCTATATTTATGCTTTCCTTTTTGATTAGTTGCAATCTACTATGTACCATAACATGAAAAATACGAAACTGTTCTGATGTTTTGAGATGGATGATTCAATACCTGATGACATATGAATGGCAGTCAAAAGAAGATCGCCTTACAGTTTGTAACAACATAACACAATTAACGAGTCAGGAAAACAAAGTTACTGCTAGCGGGAAATAAGAGCACTTTGACCGTGAGTGGTTTGGCATCGTTATTCAAGGATATTTTGAGTGAGCAGTTACGATTTTCGGATACTTTCTTCGCATCTGAATCTTTGTGGAAAGTCTGTTGCGTGAGTGCTGTTGACAGCTTGCTTGTCAATATCTTTTTGCATCAAATGAAATCCAAAATTCTGACAATTATGGAATAAAACGCATATCTTCAAATCCACGAAGGTATAAATATTACACAGGGTTCCCAATTTTTTTTTCACCATTCGAACCATCGGACAACACCATTCACCATCGGACTTTTTGCTTCACCATCGGTACGGTTCGTTCCATCGGTGCCATTTTCTAAGGGCCCTCTCTTTCCTCTGTTAACCAACATGACATATTACACAGGGTTCCCAATTTTTTTTCACCATTGGAACCATCGGACAACACCATTCACCATCGGACTTTTTGTTTCACCATCGGTACGGTTCGTTCCATCGGTGACATTTTCTAAGGGCCCTCTATTTCCTCTATCAACCAACATAACATATTACACAGGGTTCCCAATTTTTTTTTTCACCATTCGAACCATCGGACAACACCATTCACCATCGGACTTTTTGTTTTTCACATCGGTACGGTTCGTTCCATCGGTGCCATTTTCTAAGGGCCATCTGTTTCCTCTGTTAACCAACATGACATATTACACAGGGTTCCCAATTTTTTTTTCACCAATGGAACCATCGGACAACACCATTCACCATCGGACTTTTTGTTTCACCATCGGTACGGTTCGTTCCATCGGTGACATTTTCTAAGGGCCCTCTATTTCCTCTATCAACCAACATAACATATTACACAGGGTTCCCAATTTTTTTTTTCACCATTCGAACCATCGGACAACACCATTCACCATCGGACTTTTTGCTTCACCATCGGTACGGTTCGTTCCATCGGTGCCATTTTCTAAGGGCCCTCTCTTTCCTCTGTTAACCAACATGACATATTACACAGGGTTCCCAATTTTTTTTCACCATTCGAACCATCGGACAACACCATTCACCATCGGACTTTTTGTTTCACCATCGGTACGGTTCGTTCCATCGGTGACATTTTCTAAGGGCCCTCTATTTCCTCTATCAACCAACATAACATATTACACAGGGTTCCCAATTTTTTTTTTCACCATTCGAACCATCGGACAACACCATTCACCATCGGACTTTTTGCTTCACCATCGGTACGGTTCGTTCCATCGGTGCCATTTTCTAAGGGCCCTCTCTTTCCTCTGTTAACCAACATGACATATTACACAGGGCTCCCAATTTTTTTTTCACCCTTGGAACCATCGGACAACACCATTCACCATCGGACTTTTTGTTTCACCATCGGTACGGTTCGTTCCATCGGTGCCATTTTCTAAGGGCCCTCTGTTTCCTCTGTTAACCAACATGACATATTACACAGGGTTCCCAATTTTTGTTCACCATTGGAACCATCGGACAACACCATTCACCATCGGACTTTTTGTTTCACCATCGGTACGGTTCGTTCCATCGGTGCCATTTTCTAAGGGCCCTCTGTTTCCTCTGTTAACCAACATGACATATTACACAGGGTTCCCAATTTTTTTTTCACCAATGGAACCATCGGACAACACCATTCACCATCGGACTTTTTGTTTCACCATCGGTACGGTTCGTTCCATCGGTGACATTTTCTAAGGGCCCTCTACTTCCTCTATCAACCAACATAACATATTACACAGGGTTCCCAATTTATTTTTCACCATTCGAACCATCGGACAACACCATTCACCATCGGACTTTTTGCTTCACCATCGGTACGGTTCGTTCCATCGGTGCCATTTTCTAAGGGCCCTCTCTTTCCTCTGTTAACCAACATGACATATTACACAGGGTTGCCAATTTTTGTTCACCATTGGAACCATCGGACAACACCATTCACCATCGGACTTTTTTTTTCACCATCGGTACGGTTCGTTCCATCGGTGCCATTTTCTAAGGGCCCTCTGTTTCCTCTGTTAACCAACATGACATATTACACAGGGTTCCCAATTTTTTTTTCACCAATGGAACCATCGGACAACACCATTCACCATCGGACTTTTTGTTTCACCATCGGTACGGTTCGTTCCATCGGTACCATTTTCTAAGGGGCCTCTGTTTCCTCTGTTAACCAACATGACATATTACACAGGGTTCCCAATTTTTTTTTCACCATTGGATCCATCCGACAACACCATTCACCATCGGACTTTTTGTTTCACCATCTGAACGGTTCGTTCCATCGGTACCATTTTCTAAGGGGCCTCTGTTTCCTCTGTTAACCAACATGACATATTACACAGGGTTCCCAAATTTTTTTTCACCATTGGAACCATCCGACAACACCATTCACCATCGGACTTTTTGTTTCACCATTGGTACGGTTCGTTCCATCGGTACCATTTTCTAAGGGCCCTCTGTTTATCAACAAAATGCAACTTGATCTAATAAAGATGCATTCCAATTTTTTTTAAATAAACGAATTATTTTCACAAGGGCCATCAAAATCCGTACCGTCCGTACGAGTGGTACCGATGGTTCTATTGGTGAAAACCACGCAGAAAAAATTACACTTCAATAATAAAACACTAAGTCTCTATCATTATGCTTTGCGCGTGCGCTAATTAACATAAAGCCAAACAGTAATGTGTTCCCTGTTTCAATTCACCATTAGTTACCGATGGTAAAATCGGTTTCTCCATCCGTATCTGGTTGTGTGTATTGGACAACCCTCTCCAAATCCAATGGCGATGGCGATGCCGAAGTGGAGCTACACATGTACAAATGGAGGAAGATCTTGAGCCATATGCTAACCGAGTAGATGTAACATGGATGCAGATGAATGGTAAGGTGTTTACAAATACATTTTGATGAAGATTAATTCCGCTTTTATAATAATTTTAATGTGTATAAAAGAAAAATAATACATAAGCTTAGTCTTATACTAATTAACTAACAACTTCCCTTAGCACTGTTTACATGAACCGTTTTATACAATAAATAACATGTAAGCTTATTATTTATAATCACTATCGATGAAATAAGACCTATATTTTCTCTTCTTTGAAAAACTGATTATTGTTAACTTACCTAATAAGTTTTAAGCTTTTTCTGTTCGAAAACAAAAACTAAATTCGTGTACGTACATTACATTTCCAAGCATCCTCGAGTCTTCTTGACCTTGTAAAAAATGTAAGCTTAATGTCTGTAATTAATAGTATCCCGCTCTATTTCAGTATTTTATGACATATTTTATAGGTGTACTTGTGAAAGTTATAAAAAAAGACTACAATAGCTGAATGTGTTTGCTGTCAAGAAATACTAGTGGTAGTAAACAGAAACTATGAAGTGCACGTGGCTGAAGTACAGGGAACATAAGCTTATGTAATAAAGTGCATTACACAAAATCCATGCAGGGATGTGTGTTACAGACAACAATACGAGAAGTCATACGAGGGACCTGCATGAACACATAAGAAAAAGACGTATTGCCTATCGTCAATTTGACAGATTGGGTGTTAGGTATTTTTAAGGAGGAAAATCAGGGTTCCTTTGCCTTCATGTGCTGTTGCATGCATCCATGCCCATTTTCCTCCTCCTGGCTAATGAGAACTTTGTTATTGCTTGATGGAATTACATAAAATATTATAGTGCTATGTAGTACTAATTAGTTAACTAGTACTGTTTCCCACTTTTAGTGTTTGTACTCTATATAGGCATCCCACTTTATTGACTAAAACAAATAAGATAAGTAATAAGAGATACAATATGAGCAGCCATACTGGGAATTACATGTACAATGTCAAGCCACACCTAAGGCGAGGCATTTTAATTAATAATAATAATAATTACAGCTTAAAGGACGCATTTCGCTATGCCTCAATGCATTTAGTATTATTATTAACTCCAATACAGTACGGCTGCTCATATTGTATCTATTACTTATCATATCCACAGATGTATAAAATCATGTTCTACTACCGATAATGTAATTACAGTAAATGTCAAATCTATTTATCTGGAGATGGCCTTTGAAATCTTGAGTAGTGTTGATCTAGAGCCTCCTGTTTATCCGGTCTTGTGAATGTGCTACAAAGGGGAGGTGGAACTGCTATGGGTATCTCCAATTCTTTATTACACATCACCTCTTGTAGCATTGTGTACAATGTATCTACATATTCTGATGACAGAGAGAGAGAGGAGAAAGCTCAAAGGAAGTTCCCTTTGTCATATTGTAATGCTATGGTATATGACTTACTGTAATGCTAAGGTATATGACTTACCATAGGTACTGTCTTCCTTTAGCTTCCTTATAACATACCCACCACTTTTTGACTTGGGAAACTGTATGGAATGTTGAAGGTTTCCCTCTCTGTTGATGGCATCACTGCGCATTGAATTTTCATTGTAATGCAATGCTGCTAAGGTAGTTCTTATTTGAAAAGATAAACAAATGCCAGTGTAAGACGTTATATTTAAATATATTATTAAAATATGAATATTCTCACATTTGGTAGAGGAAACTTTATTTTACCTGCTGAGCATACTTTTATAGGAAAAGTGAATCATTTTTGGCGAGAAATGATTAATAACACTATGGAATCCTTCAATGTTTGTCCAAAAGGAGATAATCTGGATATATCTTTTTTAACATTTGTTTTTTCTAGGACATCACACAGCTTCTCAAATACTTCAGTGCCTAAAATAACATCCAGATTAAAAATACAATTTTGTATAATAATATAATTATTATTATTATATTTTAATATTATAATAATTATTATATTAATATAAATAACTAATAATATAAAACTGGGTACTTATATAGCGCATTTCACTGAAGTCTCAAGATCTCAATGGTACTACTACTAATAATAATAATGAGCTTTATTTTGAGAGTATAATGCAAAAGCATATACATTGTATTATGTTGTTTTGTGTGAGATGTACTGTATATCTGAATGTACATGTATCCCATACAAAACAAGTACAAAACTCACCAGGTTTAAACCATTTCTTTCTCAATTGGCCATGGATACACTTTGGGTAGAGGGGATTACCATGGTTATCATGTTGATTCTGTAAATGATTTGTTAGTGATTCCCATTTTGCTAATTGTATGCCACCATCACTACTTGTACTAGCACACCAATATATATGATTTATAATGCCGCGAGTCCATTCGCTAATGAGTGAAAATCCCTTCAGTTTTGAAAGTGCTACAATCTTCTTTTTTAATCCTGCAACAGTTAACAAAGTATGATTATAATAGTAACTTACTCTGGGGAATATCATTTTAACTTATACAGCTATTTTTTTGTTTTGTTTCTGAAATCAGTTCCTCTCTGAAAGAGCAAAACTACCTTTTGCAACATGCCAAACATCAAAGTAGTGACTGATTGCAGGATATGTTTCCCGTAGGAACTTATTAATCTGAAGGTGTCTGTCTGTAATTATGGCCTTGATGTTAAATCCCAAAGAAGTTAGTAAATTAAGGCCACGCTTTAGGCCTGTGAGCTCCATATGATAGCTTCCTTTTACTTCATTACTCTGATATGCAAATAATAATAAAAAATAATAAATGCATTACAATCAATTATATATTGTAGTTGTCTAGCATGTGCATGTTACAGTGCATCACTTACTGAAGTTGAAAAATCAGCTACATGTAACATCAGTAGTCATAGCTAGCAATTTCTGTTTAGGGGGATGGGTGGGTGTGTGTGGAGGGGTGGGTGGGTGGGTGGGTGTGTGTGAAGGGGGGGGGGGCAAGATACCTAAAGCTCAATTAATTAACAGGTGGGGGGGGGGGGGGGGGGGACTACTGTGTTACTATGTGTATAATAATATTGACCATGAATAAAAACATCACTACCTGCACAGTGTCAATGCTCACAATCTTGTTGATATTTAGTTCGAGCAATGTGTATGTGCCATACTTCGCACAGTGCCCCATACTGTCACTTCTACCATCACCTCCGAGCATTAAATATTCCCCCTGCAGGCTTGCATGTATTGATGTTAGCTCTTGGTCCCACACCCTTCTGATTGTCTGATGTAGATACTTGGATTGATGTCGAAAGTAGGTTGAAGGTGAAATCGTAGCTATACCCATGAACTTGAACACTCTTAAGGTCTTTCTTGGTAAGGCTCCAGCAAATAGTATGGCACTTGAAAGGAGAATGTTGCCTGCAGGAATATTTGATATGTTGGGCTGACTTGACCATTTCCACTTATAACCACAAGTATGGCAACACTGACTAACAATGATCATGGTGCCAATTATGCTGCTTATAGATGCACTAGCAGCATTGTGGCACTGTACACATAAAGTGAACAACTGAAGCAAGGCATGTTCAAACACAATAAATTTTCTTTCCTGAACAGGCGTGTCGTGTTTGTTTGGTTTGGCAATATTTGAACTAGAGAAGAAATAAATATTTTAAAGAAATCAGTGCATTTGAAAATCATGGGATTGAATGGGAATGTAATTTTGGACATACTAGTACTCGTCGTCACTTTCTGTGGGTTCTTCATCTTCAATTTCATATACATCATCAAAGTCTGCGTCACATACATCCATGTCCTCGTCACAGCTTCCAATATTACTTCCAATATCACTTCCAATGGGTGATGAACAGAGAGGTGGTTGCAGAATAGTACATTGTATACCAATTGACCTGGTCAATGGTTGACACTGAACTCCTGAATGATGGATACATGTTTTTTTGAATATAACAACAACTATATTTGTACCTTGGGTCTAAGGTAATTCTACATACATGACAATATATAGAAAAGAACGAACCCTAACTGGCCTAAGGCTAAGTACTATAAGCTTAGTACTTACTATTGTCAAATCTCGGCAGTGAGTTTAATTAGCTTACCTTTACTTCGCACAAAAGCTTTTCTGTTGGCCTGAACCTGAACATCTCTTAGTATCGGCTGGTTGAGATGGCATGGCGTTTCAGTACCGGTTTCAGTATGCAATTCGGGTAAAACTACACCCGTACATTCTGATTCTGCACTGTTCCCTTCACATAATTGAGATGGCCCGGCAGGTGTGGGTTCCATACACGCTTTCAAAACCTGAATATTTCAATAAAAAACGGTACACAAACTGTATAGAAGTCGGCATTTATAGATCATGTACTGTACATTTGCAAAAAAAAAAACTATATGTCCATTATACCCTTGTATGTTCTCGCTTCTTGAAAGCCAACCGGCTCTGTGGCGTTTTTGTGACGTCTTTGTGAAGTTTCTTGTACGATAGACTTGGAATGGCTGTCTCTTTTAATTTCGGCTTTCTGTAATAAATAAGCTTACATGCCGACTTGTTCGTCCTTTATTTAAAATTGTAAAGAAACAACAACTGTGTAAGGCACTACTTACCCAGTTTTGAATCCCAAAGACGATTTCAGCGGATGTTCTTCAAAGCATTCAGGCAAAAAATGGCGACTACAAATGAAACTGTAAGGGGTTGGGTCTTTCCAATCTTTTCGCTCAGTTTTTACAAAATCATTCCATTGTTTCCTTATCCGTGGATTGGCAGTTGGAAATTTGTGAAGAGAAAATCCATCTTTCGATAGAGACCCCACAGCCGAAAACTACACATCGTTTGGGCATGGTAGTAAAACGCAGGAAAAACTCGTAGTCAGTACGAAAACAAGTTCATCTTGTGACGTCATTGGCCGAGATGGGGACTGATAACGAGTGAAGCGCGAAATATCTCGAAATATGATATTCAGTGCCAAATTCCAGGCGAAATTGCTAAACAATATTACTTTTTTTTTACCAAAAATTACGGAAAGGATTGTTATAGTCTAAAAACGATAATATAGAGATGTTACCAAAATGATGCTACTTGCACTTTAATGCCTCCGTTCTCGGACTAACTCCTACTTACAAGTCTCATAAAGGACAGTCTCACGAACGATCACCGACTATCCACTAAATATGTTATTGATATACCTTTTTACCGATACGGCGGCCATTTTGGATTCGATTGTTTTGGCTAAAACATTATGGGATGCTCAGGGTGCAAATGACCCAAAAACTGTAGAGAGTGGAGTCGCGTCAATATATTATTTTTCTATGTCACTCTAGCCATAGTGTTGTATGTAAGAGTTAATTACCGAGAAGGGAGGCAATAAGCCATATATTGTTTTCCCGGATGATAAAGTTGCCAAGGTCCCCCCCCCCCCCTTAACTCACGAAAACAAGGGTCCCCCCCCCCCCCCCCTTAACTCACGAAAACAAGGTAGAGCAAGGAAAGACTTGTCTTTTGGCACATAAATTCCGTATGAAGCAGTTCTAGTTCGACAAACATTACTTTACCATCTTCTAATTCGAGGTTCTTGAAAATAATAATGTAGCAAGTAACGCAATATTTAGTCCTTAATTTGAAGTAATCTCGTGTCTTTCAAAGTTTGTTATAATTTATTTGAGATTGTGAAAGTATATTGCCGTACAAAGCTAGAAATCCAATGATTGTATCATTAGTAAGTACGTTAAAACTCTGAAGGTGCTAAGCTCCAATAGAGGAAGGGAGTTACATTAAAGAAACTGCGGAACAAAATCTAACGAGTATTTTTCTTAATTAGCTTTTAGGATGTAATGCATTACCAGAAATCCGGTACAGCTCAGCGGTTAGATCGCAGGCGCTTAATTGACACTAAACTCATTGTACGCATGCGCCTAGGTATTCAATTTCAAAATGGCGGACGGGTATTCAAAGAGGGGAAGAGAAGGAAAATCGTATTATTTACAGCTTAATTCAGCTAGTACGGCGGATTTACTTTGGGGAGGGATAAAAAAGAAAAGAAGATTCAAGAATTCGGAGGTGTTTGCAGTGGAAAAGGTCATTTCTAAGAGGAAAGAAGGATCAGCGGTAAGTGTAATAACAACATCATTCCCCGAGTTATCGAGAGTTTCAACAATGTGTTGTATTTTGCTTGTAGACGCAATATTTAATAAAATGGGAAGGATATAGTGCCTTTGAATGTACATGGGAGGACGAGGAGCATCTTAGTGCTGATCTTATCAGGTAAGAAAAGTGTGTCGAACATTTTGGTGGCAATGTTATATCATGCAGAATGCTTAATATATTTTTCTATGCGTAGGGACTATCAATCACCGCCAGTAGAGAGTTCAAGGCTGCTAAAACATTCTGACAACCTAAGATATGCCATTGAGTGCAAACTCAAAAGCAAAAGCCGATTGCCAGTTGTTATAGATTTTGATCATGATTGTTTCAGGGTTTTATTTAGCGGGAAGGGAAAAAAATCAAGGGATGGAAAGTATATGTTAATGGGGAAAAATGATTTTGATGATTGTAATTGGGATTGTGATTGGGATACAATTTTTAATAAGAACTTAGAGGGTAGTAAAATATTATTTCCAATGAAATTAAGAATTTATTTGGGAAAATCACCAAAGCTGTACAAAAGGGGTAGTGATGGTCTTGCTCAAGAAACTAAGAGAATGTATATAGAGAAATTAACATTTGATTTATTAAGAAAGCCATTTAATTGCCCTACTAATGAATAATGATATTTACAGTTATTTTAAGATTATACATATAAGATTGATTGACTAAAATGATACATAGCTTTTGATATTGTATATATACAGTATATATTTACATTTATAATTTTTTTCATAAATTTTGTATATATATATATATAATTTTTTTAAAGATTATATATTTTCTAAACATTACTAATAAGATCTGAGTGGCTTTACTTAACCTGAGAAGTACATGTAGCTAATACTAGACATACATGTATAAATTAGCAGAGCTTATTTTGATTTGATTCACATTACTCACAAACTAATAGTTTGGTAAAACCACTCACTTTTTTGAAATTCATGTAAGTACAGTTTCTTTGATTTTTGTTTTATTGCTATGACCTACCCATTGCATCCTTAAGTATCTTAATAAGGTCTGCTTTGCTCTTGTTACTTATACCCTTTACATTTCTCAATGATAATTCTTGTTTTAATTCTTTGACAGTTAATTTTTCAGGGTCAATCAATTGTGTGTCTGTGCAGACAGTAGAAGTGCATGTGCTTGTAGCTTCACTAACACTTTCTGGAGGGCTCTGATTGGCTCTTCTCGTTTTCTGCCTAGCTGTTTTAATGTCACCTTCCCAATAACTGTTGTTTTGTTTTGTATATGTTCTTTTTTCCCTTTCCCTGTCCCTTAGATTCCACTGCCTATGTTCGGTTTGCAATATATCGCCTACAGCATTCCATTTATTGGATTTTCTATGCACTACTGATCTTGCCACATCGTTATTCTTTTCTACTCCCTGACCTGTAAATATTTTTATCCCTTTGTATAGTTTAAAGAAGTGAGGAATGTGAGCAAACATTATATGCATATAAGGAGTTACTCGGTTAGTTTCATACCCTCCAAGCTTTCCAGAGAGTGAACAGAATTCATCTATCCACTCGCCTGCTTGATCAGCAAAAGTTGATGGTAGTGTGTTTGGTTCCCAGTTATTAATTAAGTTGTAGAGGTTATTGAAATTAGACCATAATTTAGTTACTGCAGAGCTGGTGGCAGGGATTAGTAAATCATTTAGCTTTTGAGGTAATTGATCGAGAAGGAGTTTTTTCTCTGTTCCCATAAGACTCGTATAGTCCCATTTGCCACTCGATGACTGATCAACGTTCCGTTTTTCCCAAACATCAAAAGTGATGCCAATTGACCGAATTGCAGAAATGAGTTCTTTTAGATGTATGCCTTTTCCCTCCCTCCCTATTTTGTCCCAGTCATCCTGCAAGTCCCAATCAATTACCTCATTAACAATGTTGTTAGTTAGTACATCACTTATGCGCAACATTAAATGTAGCTCATCAACAATTACATGATCAAGCTCAGTCTTGATTAGAGGCTTCCTATCACAGCTATAATTATCTTTAGATTTAGTACATAATTGAAAAAGTTCATCAAGTGTTCTAGCCATTGGAGGTGTATTATAATAAGTGAAATCATTAGTAGTATCACATCTGTTATCTTTGTGTACCTTACACCATGCACATGCATAATGTGAAGTTGCACCTTTTAAGCCAAGCATTAGTAAAATGAACTTGTAATCACCACCAAGAAAGAATTCCAAATTAAATGTTGTATTGTTAATTGTTATTTTACCATCAGAAATGCAGCTGTTAATTTCCTCTAAAACTGGACTAAAGGATGCACTGATTGTGTCATATGATTCAGGGCCATTAACAACTGCAATTGTTCTGTTACCTTTAGCTGACATGACATTAGCACCAGTTTGTAATATTGAAAATGAAAGCAAAATAAAGTTAGAGTTTCTTGTCATCCTAGCCCCATCACCATTAATTTTTATTCTTAATTTTTCATTAGCAGCATCAAAAGTTGGGTTACCATTTATGAAGTCTGTTATGTGATCAGTTAGCAATGAAGAGAAAGAAACCCTAGCCCCGTCATACTTATGTGGTAGTTGTTGAATGTGGCATATATTATTCAAATTATCCCTACATTGTTTAATTAAATATGATTTTGGGAGATCATTACATACCATACTGAGTTCATGGTAAAAGCTGTCTCCTACACAAAATTTATCTAATAAAAAGAGAATCTCTTCAACTTTTTTCTGTTCTTCTTCTGGAAGAGACTTGAACCTGTCATTTCTGGTAGAAGGACTAGAAGTATTGGGACTTGTAGCTTGGGTGGATTTGAAAACCATATGATGCTCTTGTCCACTGTCAGTTTCAATAACAGTCATATTTTTTATGTCAATGCCAAAAGCCTTACAAAACCAAAGAGCAATATTTGCCCTGTCCATGAACTCCCTTAAAGTTCTTTTCTTATTGGAAGAATCATGGACAGGTTTTCCTTGGTATTGAAGGCTTTGGACCTTCTCAAACTGTTCAATGTAGGTGGCAAGGTCTTTGTTTGTCTCTAATAAGCCTTCAATAATTTCGTTTTTCTCTCTGCTTTGTACCAGAGCAAGCTGAAGTTCTTCATATAGACTTGCACACCTACACTGTAAAGCATCATTTCTTCTCCTCCATTCATTTATTTCACTTCTGAGCTTTCTCTATCGACAGTGTTTGGTCTCTGAAGACATGAAATCGACGATTTCTGTCGTTCAGCTTCATCCTTGCCATTCCTCTTTCAGAACTGTATTTTTTGGTGACTGTTGCGGCGATCTTTCTTAAGTTTTCATTAATATCCTTCCTAACATCTTTATCATCAGTGAAAACAAAGTGACGATCGGGAATATAATGCCTCCAGGAGTGAAATATAAGGGAATTGTGCGAGTTCAACGCTCAATTCTTCCTCACTTCCGGTTAAATTATTCACTTCCGGTTGTAAAGAAAATTGCTTTACGTTGCCATGCCATTTCTTTAACAATGGATATGGAATATCCAGAGCAAAAATTACTTCTCTAGGAGTTGATCTGCCAGCATATGATAAATCAGGCTCACAAACTTTGATTTTTCGTAGTTCTTCAGTGCTCGAAATGTTGAAAACGTCAGACATTTTTGTAGTAGATTTCTCAATAACTTCAGAAGGCCTGGATCCAAATGAGCTATATATAAACAGACCTATGCATCATGGGATACAAAATGGCAGAGAAGGAGAAGCTGAAATGTGGCATAAAAAGTAGTCGAGTTTGGACTTTAAATGGCCCTTTCGAAGCACTGTTTGTGGTCAACTGCGAAGAAGATATATTCAAGCTTTTCAAATGCAATTCAGAACAGTATTTAAGAGGTTTTAGATGCATATTTCTGGCCCTTTTACTGGCCTTATATTGGAATGATCGAAGTCCACTTATGCAATGGTGAGAAGTGCTGTACCGAAGCTACAAGAACGTGTGTTTGTAAGGTATTTCACTACTCGTTATGAAGCAATATGGGCACAAGGAGACTATTTTGACACTAATTTTGTTCTATAAAAATCGAACAGCTTTATTAACTGCAAATCACTCGAGTTTCATACATGTTATGAATGACATTACAAAGTTTACAAAATCGCTTATGCACTTTCGTGAATGTAAAGGGATATTGAAATAAAACCAAGAAAGTAACAATATTTTGTCAATCTCCGTACATTCCTTTGCATGAAAATTGATCGCTCATATTAAATTTAAGTGCGATAAATGCGATACTACGCATGCTTCGCGACATGTTGTATGGGATTTCTGGTAATGGTATTGTTCCTCTCATATAATGCATTGATCGATACAGAATACTTATAGAGATTATTAGTATTCTGTATCTGATACAGAATACTAATAAGATCTATTAGTATTATGTATCAGATACAGAATACTAATAAGCTTTATTACTATTCTGTATCATACTTATGAACAATAGCAGTAATTAATCAAACCCACCTATTCCCTGCCAACTATTCAAGCCCTCCCCGTGCTTTAAGTTTCTTGGAAATTGTATTGGAGTTACAAGGTAGCCACGTGACCATGAATGCTGAGCACAGATTGGACAGCTGCCGAATGAATTTTTAATGAATATTATAATAACTAGATATAGCCCGGGTCTATATCCGTATATTACCCTTGCATTCGTAATGAGCAGGGTAATATGGGATATAAAGCCCTGCAAAGCTAGAACAAAGAAAACCGTGACAATCAGGTAATAAGACTTATAACATCTACATGTGTTGTGTATTGTTGTATAATTTTGTACAAATTAATATTTTGCTTTAAATTAGGTTTTCGTAGTTTTTCATGGCCAAATGGTTACTACATTTGTGTAGCTTGCACCCTAGACATCCCATAATTTCTCCATAATTCAAGATGGCCGCCGTATCGGTAAAAATATATATTGTCAGCACATGAGTTACTTCTCTTGACACTGGCATCATCTCTTACACTTGTGGGAGCCTTTTTATGCCGACTGCGCATGTCAGTGATGTGAAAAGCAACACAATATGCTCAATTTTGAACTTATCTTGCTATTTAACTAAGATCCTACAAGTCTGGATAAAAAGGTCGATCATTTGACGGTGTTATTTGAGAGTTTTAATTTCCCAGAATTCCTTCTGGTCATAGCTTTCATGATTTTCAATCCGACAACGATTATGCAATTAGCTATATATACCGACTATGTAAGTATACCGCTGACCAACTATTATACACATTGACCAAGAACTAATGTATACAGCTACGCAGTATGTTTATATTTGTTACCTTGGCAACACTATATGTTTTGTAGCGGTAAGTATATTAAACAATTAGACAACGAGTCCGAGTTGGCTTTGAGCAGATAGTCAACGAGGATCCTGCCGAGTTGACTATCTTAGCTCATAGACAACGAGTCCGAGTTGGCTTTGAGCAGATAGTCAACGAGGATCCTGCCGAGTATAAACAAACTAAAGTCTTACTTAATTTTATACCAATATTTATTGCATAAGTAAGAAGAATAATAATTTTATGCTAGTCATAAGTACACATTTGGCTGAACTAATCGAGCTGTTTTACCATCAACAAATGGAAAACTGACTAAACCAGAAAAGTTGGATCTTTTGTTGAAAAACTTTCATCAATCAAATAACAAATCAACAAATCACGAGTCAAGAGTGGTGTAGCCTTCGTTTATTACCTTTATCACTATCAGTACTCCCTTTGACTTTGTCTTCGCTAAAGTTGAAAATCGGCCCGAATTCGAAAAATCTTCAACTTTAACGATCGTTTCTCGCTCAGTTTCTGCAGTGTCAGCCAAAGAAAACTTGCTAGCTTGAATTGTCAATGAGATGTCTATATTTATGTGCTTTTTCCATTTCTTGTTCTTGAGATTTGTTTCTCGGTCTATTTTAGCTCTTTTTAGCGAGAAAACAACTATCGGGTTTGTCCGCCATCTTGCTTCATCGCCGTTCACGGCCAATGGTTACCATGGTGATTCGCTACTAGGGGGCTATCACTATTAGACCCCTAGTAGCGTAGCCAATCAGATTGCAGGATATGTGATAGACCACTAGTTTGTTTATGCTAAATATATATATATACCGACTATGTAAGTATACCGCTGACCGACTATTATACACATTGACCAAGAACTAATGTCTACAGTTACGTAGTATGTTTACTGATATGTGTTACCTTGGCAACACTATATGTTTACTTAACGTTTGTAGAATTTCCACACGTTTGTGACCTCCCCAATCCTCTCTCTCTCACCACCACCATTCATTTTAGCCATGTTGGGAATTACTTACAAATTGTTGGAATGATTAAGGATAACAGGTCTACTTTAATAAGGATACAGAAAGAGTGGATGACTATGCTGTGAGTATATTTAATTCGGAAATGGAATTTCCATGTCTTGGCGGGTACACTTTAGGATAACCTACGAAAGAAACGATAAGCAGAATACTAGAGCCGTGCAGAGCCGTGCGACTTCAAAACGGCTAACAATTCCAGTTCAAAGTACCATATTTTTTACCAAAGTGAAATAAAGATGATAGTGAATTGTCCAACAAAAATTATCCATGTGCGTTTTTAGAAACTTATTTCCACAGTTTCTTGTCCATTTGATTGATTTATAGAGCTTGCAGTTCTTGAGATCTGTACAGTACCCGAAATGATCCCGTTCCCGAAATGATCCCCGAACCCGAAATGATCCCCAAGATGACCAAAATTGTACCCGAAATGATCCCCTGCCCCAAACGATCCCCATCTAGTACCCGAAATGATCCCCAAATAATTTTAGGAATGGACTTGAAATGGAGGTACAGAATTATGGAATGGGTAATTCCCAAATACTAAACAATTTTATGTTCAAACAAATTGTACGCAAACAACAACAACAGCATGACGTCATAGGTCACGTGATGCTAACTAGTTCTAATATCTAGTAACAAAATATGCCGCATTGTTTGAATGTGAAACCTAAAAACAATGACTGCCATCGGAACTGTCTGACACAAGGTGTGACGTCATCGGTCACGTGAATCGGATGAAATTTTATAAGGCGATGTTTTTGTTTTCTCTGTTCTTTAATACTAGTCTTATATTTATCGATCAGCTCATGTACGATGTTCATTAGGTATACTTATTAAAAAAAACAGGCTTTTCCAAGGCCAAACAAAACTGTTTACAAATTAGTACTTCGTGTAGACATTCGTTTAAGAAAGCATTTGCATACTATACAGGCAAATAAGTGTCTCTTAATCTTAATAGTAACAAATCGTAATGTAGTCACAGCACGAAGCTCAAATTCACTGTGACCATGTTCATTATTGCCACTCGCATATGTGTTGTCTCGCCAGGCCTTCAAGATTAGACAATCTTGCAATGCCGAGACGAAAGTATTTGAATCGTGACAAGCTTGTGGTCTACTTTTAGTGTTCCTGCTGTGACGTGAAAATTAGTTTGTGTCGCGTACTAGTAGCTTTAAATTTCATCAACGATAAGAGCTAATTATTTTATGTAGCGCGCTCCCCCAGCAGTTCACGACAAATTATATGTGAACGGCTAAACTTGACTTACTGAATGAGCATATTGATAACATCGTAGTCATACGTAGTCATAACATCAACTATTAATATTGAAACTAAAGGGGAACTGAACCCTAAAATCAAGGCAAAAAGATCGTTATCAGAAAGGTCAGGTCAGTAAGGGCTCAACATATATCCAGCATCACGTGACCTATGACGTCATGCTGTTGTTGTTGTTTGCGTACAATTTGTTTGAACATAAAATTGTTTAGTATTTGGGAATTACCCATTCCATAATTCTGTACCTCCATTTCAAGTCCATTCCTAAAATTATTTGGGGATCATTTCGGGTACTAGATGGGGATCGTTTGGGGCAGGGGATCATTTCGGGTACAATTTTGGTCATCTTGGGGATCATTTCGGGTTCGGGGATCATTTCGGGAACGGGACCATTTCGGGTACTGTACAGATCCTCTCCCTGTGACGTCTCGGTAGATGATTTGATTGATAGATCCAATGAACTTACCTTAGTAACCTCTCCTTTTATAGTGCGTCTTCGTGTTTTATGGAGCACGTCATGTAAATCGAATCCATTGATTCTTTGCAGTCGCTAATCGCACCCAGTCTCACACTCAATAAAGGCGAATAGCGCTACCTTGACTACCGTAACGATCTCCGTTTTCCCATTTACTTGAACACTAGCTGTTTCGCACTGGTTTGTTTGAATATTATGCGTACATTGTTGTATCAAAATCACCTAGGGTGTTGTTTTCAGCTTAGTGGAAGTTTAGCTATTCCTTCAAGATACTTGTCAATCTCTCACTTTCTCATGATTCTTCAACCCATGTTGTATCACAATCACCTAGGATGTTGTTTTCAGTTCGGGCATGCGCACAAATAACAAAACTCGCGTTTTCCATTCCTTCATGAAAACATGCACAACGTACCTCAAATACCCGAATGGTATTAGTTGGCTATATTCAGCAGTATGTTTCCTGCATTGTCCACACAGGAACAATAGAGTACAATAATAGAGAAACAGGTGTGATACAAATGTGCGTGTTTATTACACTCAACTCTAGAATCTACAATAGGTGCGTGATGAGGGTCATGATTCTACTGAACCCTGTTTAAAAAAAACAAACCAATCAAAATATGAATTCGTAAGGGACGCGTTGTGCGACAAGGTCACAGACGACATATGATGTCATTTCCTGTATTTTGCGGCAAAATATGCAAAATGGCGGCAACTACGACCGTGTTCGAGAACATATTTTACTTAGTCAAATGATCTCTGAAAATCACTGTAAATCAAGTTCAAACTTTGAACATCATCTACGATTTAGTGATGTCCTTACGCTCTCTATGAGAAATAATTGAAATATCCAATTCCGACCTACAACATGTTTTTTTTTTTTTCTGATTATATATTCCTAAAACTACAAAGGGCAACCATTGACACATTACATTGAATCGATGCGCATGCTCTATTGCCAATCAAACTGGGAACTATATAACGTTCAACACGATTATAAAAGGCACACATTGTACACAAACTAGTCTATTGTGGTAACTGTATTCTGTGATGTGCAAACTATCATAACCTGGATCATCATAGGACGCCAATGCAGCTAAGTAATCGTCCATACAAGAACTAGGCAAACATTCATTGTTCTACGGCAATAGCTCTGTTCCACTTAGAAGTCTTTCTAATTTCAAGAATACTGAAAGAGTGGATGACACATAATATTTCAATGTAATAATAAAGTTTATCAATTATTTCGGTAATTTCAGATTGGAAATGTTTGATATCCAACCAATCAGAAAGTAACCGCTCAAAACAATATCATCTAAGCAATAGGCTTATTTTACGAGGTTTCCCACATACGATTTGTTTTAAAATTGGCATGTGATGCAACTGGATAATAGACAAACTTGATATCTGAAAATAAATTGGATAAATTATATATTGGGCAATTTTCATATTTAAGACAATGAGATCTTAGCTACTCAAGTAGAGAAGAACCTTAATGTTTTACTAAGGAAAACGAAGAATAAATTGATTGAATAGTTTTAACAATTAATCGAAAATAGAAAACATTCCATCGTGCATAGTCGTTCAGTTGCATAGTGAACCATTACTTAAATTAATTCCTAACTAGAGGACAAAACAATAGCAGTCCTGACTACACTCATGTTTAAAAGCCTTTCAAGCTCTAAATCTTCTCTTCCATCTGCTGCTCATCCAGGCCTACAACATTTTGCTCGTACGAGTTGACGGTGACGTCCATGGCAACGGGAGGAGTAGAGTTGGTGGGTGTTACGCGCGAGAACTTTACTCGTAGTTTCTTGACCACAAGGACAGCGCTCAGAATAGCAAGCAAACCGCAGACAACTACAAGACCTGACACCATTCCCATGTCAGCTTTCTGGGCATCTGAAAATGAAACATAACATTGCATTTCAGCGAAACACCTTTGTAATGGAGGCCGAAGACAAATAATGATTATGGAGAAAATCAGTTTGTTTTCGGATCCTTTCTAGGACTTTCTGTGTTCCCTGACTGTTTTTTCAAAAAAAATACAAGATCACAGAGGACGCAAATACACGCAAATAGTTTGTCTGTTTGTCTGTTTGTCTGTTTGTCTGTTTGTCTGCTTGTCTGCTTGTCTGCTTGTCTGCTTGTCTGCTTGTCTGCTTGTCTGCTTGTCTGCTTGTCTGCTTGTCTGCTTGTCTGCTTGTCTGCTTGTCTGCTTGTCTGCTTGTCTGCTTGTCTGCTTGTCTGCTTGTCTGCTTGTCTGCTTGTCTGCTTGTCTGCTTGTCTGCTTGTCTGCTTGTCTGCTTGTCTGCTTGTCTGCTTGTCTGCTTGTCTGCTTGTCTGCTTGTCTGCTTGTCTGCTTGTCTGCTTGTCTGCTTGTCTGCTTGTCTGCTTGTCTGCTTGCTCTGCTTGTCTGCTTGTCTGCTTGTCTGCTTGTCTGCTTGTCTGCTTGTCTGCTTGTCTGCTTGTCTGCTTGTCTGCTTGTCTGCTTGTCTGCTTGTCTGCTTGTCTGCTTGTCTGCTTGTCTGCTTGTCTGCTTGTCTGCTTGTCTGCTTGTCTGCTTGTCTGCTTGTCTGCTTGTCTGCTTGTCTGCTTGTCTGCTTGTCTGCTTGTTTTTCTATTTATTAATTTACCTCCATTAGCTTGTTTGTCATTCTCGATAGTTCCGCCTTCTCCCTTAAGTGGACCAGCGGACAAGTCATACCCCCTGCTCGAGTCTTCGTTTTGCGAGGCTGCACGACGTCGTCTTTTGCTGATGCAACCTCGTGAACATTTAGAATTGGTTGAGTTGCGATGGCAAACCATCAACTCACAGTGTATATACACAAACGCCTTATTGGAATGCACAAAACGGAACGATTTGAGGATGAAACGTTGCACTTTACTGCCTGGATTGTGTGAATAAACCATTGTTGTAGGGTCACGAACACAGCTGGAAATGAAAGAAGTTGCGTTGAACTATTTTTGTAAGGTTTAAAAACCTCATGGAACACAAAGGCAAAAGGAGGTTTAGTTAAACTTGGGTATTTCTAGCCAGTTTATAATATGAGAACATCAAATTTCACAATAATAAAACTACCTAGAATTTATATTATGCAAAACGACAGTTTACCACCATTTTCACCGCATAGGTTATGCAGCGTTTATAAACCAATTTAGGTAAAGCACTTTAAGGTGGTTCCCGCATAATGAATGATCGGTTTGTCATTTGTTTTAACTCGCATGCTCCGCGTCAATATTGCTTGGATTTTTTTGTTTTATTTATTTTTAACTTCGTGAACGGCCTTCTAAGGTCCCTAGTAATGTTCTGATGAGGTAAGAAGGAAATTGAAATTGTCGAAATAACCAGTTCATATATTGTTGTCAATATTTGGACCTGTCGGTTGTTACGTGATTTTGGCTCGAACAATTTCCTTCTTACCTCGTCAGGACATTACTAGATACCTCAGAAGGCCGTTCACGAAGTTTAAAAAACATCGTACGAGGGAATAACGCTTGGCAGCAGTTTTAGTGAAAACAGTGTCGTTTGAATATCAACTGGCATTCACAAACGCGTCTTGCATTGATAATTTTGAATGCACCGTCTAAAGGCAGAACCCAGTTGAATTATAGTATTTGTGTTAAGCACAATAAAATCCAAGCAGTATTGACGCGGAGCGAGCGAGTTAAAAAACTGTTACGGCAAATCGGTAATTCATTTTACGGGAGCCACCTAAAGAATTCCTGAGTAGTGCCCAAGTGGTCACGGGTTTGTTTCAGTCTGGCACTCGGGTTTTTTTCCGAGTATATATTTATAAGTAATACCATGGCACTGAGGGATATTAGTGATTAAATGCCCCCGAATCGAAGCCGAGGGAAGATTAGTGGAAGTCCCGAGCCTCCGTAGTTTGTAATACCATGATCACCGAGGAAATGGACAAAAATACAGGCTTGAGTTAACCGGCGCAAAGGAGAATATATTATAGTGTTTTGTGAAAGAGTCTTGATTAGACTGTACTCTGGGGAATGCTTCATGTTGCACATCCTTGTTTCATTTACACAATAAAAGAGTATAAATTAACCTAGCTGAAGGTAAACAGAATGGCGGAAATGGCGGAAGGTCGGTTTACTTTTATGAGAGATGACGAAGTGGAGCAAGTAAGGGAGAATACGGTTCCTCAAAACACTAAAAAGCACATACAGAAAAAGAGGAAAGTGCCAACTAATATAATTATATTTCATTGTGTGAACAAATAACAGAAATAGGTCTAATAAAATATCCTTTGAATTCGACTTTTGTGCATTTCCTTCTATTGCGCATGCGTTAACGATGTTGTATTTTGAGCTTCAAACATCCCACACGTCTTGAATGCTCGAGTCATCATAAGTAGAGGAGCGATTATTAAAGTACTATTCGGTTTGCTATTGGGTCCCAATGATTGTGTGTACACCTGGTGTATATGAGGGACTGACTTGCATCCTCATGCATAGTAATGAGGGATATTTAGTCTAAATGTCCCTCATGAATATAATCATGAATTTCCCTCATGATTGTATTCATGAGGGACATTTAGTCTAAATTTCCCTCATTACTATGCATGAGCGATGCTTGACTTAGAGCTTTCGCGAGGGATGTTCGATGTTAAATGTCCCTCGTGGAACAATGAATACCGAGGTGATCATGATATTATTATTATAATACCATGATCACCTCGGTTTTCATTGTTCCACGAGGGACATTTAACATCCCTCGCGAAAGCTCTAAGTCAAGCATCGCTCATGCATAGTAATGAGGGAAATTTAGACTAAATCTCCCTCATGAATAAAATCATGAGGGAAATTTAAACTAAATGTCCCTCATGAATACAATCATGAGGGAAATTTAGACTAAATGTCCCTCATGGTTATATTCATGAGGGACATTTAGACTAAATCTCCCTCATTACTATGCATGAGGATGCAAGTCAGTCCCTCATATACACCAGGTGTACACACAATCATTGGGACCCAAGAGCAAACCGAATAGTAATTAATCGCTCCTCTACTTATGATGACTCGAGCATTCAAGACGTGTGGGATGTGTGAAGCTCAAAATACAGTGGTATTTTGATATCCACAACATCGTTAACGCATGCGCAATAGAAGGAAATGCACAAAAGTCGAATTCAAAGGATATTTTATTAGACCTATTTCTGTTATTTGTTCACACAATGAAATATTATATTAGTTGGCACTTTCCTCTTTTTCTGTATGTGCTTTTTAGTGTTTTGAGGAATCGTATTCTCCCTTACTTGCTCCAACTCAAGCATGTTAAGGCCTGCATGGGTCTCCAGAGGGAATCGACCCCCCGCGTAGATTTAATATATTTCGCTTAAAAAAGCAAGTTTGTGTTTGAATCTGCATGATTTTCATGTCGTATATGATGGGAATTGCTTCATGTAAAGGATCTGGATATGTTTTGGTATAGTAGTGATATCGGTTGGTTGTCACGTGACCAAAAACCCGCCAAAAATAACGTAAAAATACGGGCCGACTTTATCACGTTTATTACCAAACGTTTTTGGTGTGTTAAATCATTAAGCCCGTTGAAACAAACAATAATCCGTGTGGAATGGATGTCTACAGATTTGTGGTACTGAGAAAAATAAAACACAAAAATGAAAAACATGGTCACGTGACCTGTTTTGTCGATTATCTCCCAAACAAGCAACGAGGGACAACCATTCCAGGCAGAATTGACAAGATCTCTACAAATGTCATTCATTAATGCGTTATTGACCATTCCTAGAAAAGTTTCTATACGGCCCATTTTCAGCTGAATTTCTTAATACTTCAAGACCACGTGGTCGGTCACGTGACACACCTTATACCATCATCACCACTAAATTTTAAAAACTTTAAGGGACTAAAGCATTTGGCCGAGTTTTATTCTCAAAGCCTTACTATTCTTTCTGTAGTAAATAAAATCGTGATTTTATGCTAATTAGGCACAAGACCCAGGCCTTAACATGCTTGAGAATTCGTCATCTCTCACAAAAGTAAACCGACCTTCCGCCATTTCTGATCTGTTTACCTTATAGTAAGGTACTCCTTACTATAACTAATTTATACTCTTTTATTGTGTAAATGAAACAAAGATGTGCAACATACATGAAGCATTCCCCAGAGTACAGTCTAATCAAGAAGTCTTTCACAAAACACTATAATATATTCTCCTTTGCGGTTAACTCAAGCCTGTATTTTTGTCCATTTCCTTGGTGATCATGGTATTACAAACTAATACCTCAGTGCCATGGTATTACTTATAATAATTTCCATAATGTCTATTCATTCTTACCCTTGCTCCAGAAGTACGTGTTTAGGTGACGAGTCTGGATCAATTGATGTTGTAGCACGACACGACTCCGCAAACACCACCAGGTCCGCATTTGTATCCTTGACTTCAAACTGAATCCAAAGACGCTCGTTTAGAGATACCTCTACTGGGTAATCAAATGGTGAATATGGCTTCTGATATTGAGAACTCCTGAAGAGATTCATGGAGAACGAGAAGTTACCAAAATTACCTGGAAATAATATAAAAGAACATTCAGCAATCGATCAAACTTGCAAACACCGATTAGTTGTATTATTTCCGTGTCACGCTGAACGCGGGTCGAGTAGACGTTGTCAAATTTGCACTATGCGCTCGAGATCGACCGGCTTTCACTCGATTTTCTTTGCTTAAGGTTTGGGAATTAGCTGGAATATTGAATTTCCACGAATTTTGAAATATTTGCCAAGGTTTTGGGCATTTCCGTCCGCAAATCATTTCCAATGCTTTGGGAATTTTTGAACAATTTCAGTCCAACTGAGTTTTTGGCATTTCCAAATATTTTCCAAGATTTGGAGTGTCTTTTCATCGTTTCCTAGCTCCTCGAAAATCAATCCTGCATATGGAAAAGGAAGTTGATCTATGCCGTTTCCATGCTCGAGGATCCAGCGGTTTTTATCCGCGCTCCGAAGTCACCAGCCATAACAACCCGCTGGATAAATTACCTACTAGTACGAGTTCTGGGGCGTGATACGCTCTCAAGCGGATTTAGAATAGCTCGCATTTCAGACCCTAAAGAAATGTCAAAATGAAGTGATAACTGAAGTCCAGATTGTTCATAATGATATATACGCTGAAAACTCTGCATGTATTCCGTACTCGTGTTGCGTATTCTTTCAGTTGGCGGTACTTGTAGCTTCAAATCGTTTCTGGCCTCCCAAGCTTTTGCCATATCCTGTCGGTAGCTGTGCAAATACATATCATCCTTTTTTTTAAACGATAATTAAACGCTTCGAGAACCATAAAGGTCCATGAACTGTTCTGGCTTTAGGAAATCCATCCCGGGAAAAAACTAGAGTACGTGATCGATCGCATCACGCAAATGCATTTCTTTAAAACATCCGTCAACATGGACGCTATCTTTGAAAATTATGGTCGAGTTTTGATTGGCCCTCTTTTTTACCCTCAAAAAGAGGGCCAATCAAAATCAAGAATCGTATCACGCCACAGAACTCGTAATAGCGGGTAATTTATCCAGCGGGTTGTTTCGGCCGGTGACATCGGAGCGCGGACAGAAACCGCTGGATCCTCGAGCATGTGCCGTTTCTTGATCTGAATATTCCGACATCGACTCATTATTAGCTCATCTCAACCCGTTTTCCCCAAGCTTATAGTTCTATTTGGTAATCGTAAACTTGTATTTGGCCAAGTACATTCTATTGTAAACCAACCTTCTGAAGCGTGTATTATTTTCGTGGAAGGTTTAAACCTGGTGCTGAGTAGTTTTTTTCTTGCGTACTTGCAGTAAAACGGAAGCACGATAAGAGCATCCCGAGTGATAGCAGAAGGATCTCCACTTTTATACCGCTGATCATCGTTCACCTGATTTAATATATAAAAACATTATTGTGTTTCCAAACAATTATTATCTATTCAACAACATTACTTATAAGTAATACCATGACACTGCAGAGGGATATTAGTGATTAAGGGTGGACTAACATATTTCGTTACTATATGCAACCGCGTTGCTATGGGGTTTTACATGTCTTCAATTCTTTAGCTTTGTTGATATTTTTTTCTGAAATTTTGATATTTTATAGCCTTGTTAAACATCCTACTTCTCTCTAGGGGTTTTAAATTTCGTTTTAGCAGAAATGAGCAAGCATACAATTTATGAATTGAAAGTCATAAAATTCGCGCATCTCCTGCTTGGGTACAACTGGAAAATCAAAACGTCTTTGCTGCATAATAATTTTTATGCCAAATGACAGAATAGAGAACTGTCTAAACATTTTCGTAGGATTCTTTTCCGAAATCCATCAATTCAATGCTGAAAAAGAACGGTAAATTTAACAAGACTTCACTGCGCATGCGCAGATTCTCGTTTTCAAAAACCTTCAAAATTTCCGAGCACGTTCACTGAGGGTTATTATTTTCTAACCTAGAATATCAACAACGACCTAGTCAACATTGCTGAGCATGCTTTTTAAAAACTGAAGACAATGTGACAAGTTATGGAAGTTAATCCCTAAAAACAGCTCGAAAAACGTCCATAAAAAAATCATTTTTCATTTAATTGCCAAATCCAAGCTCAGTTGTCTGCTCCTTGTGTTGTAGAACAAGTGTATAATCATAGATTTACAGTATCTTATAAATCCTTGGAAAAAAAGCCGGAACGTTTTCTGTTTTGATGACGTCATTGTGACGTAATTTGGTGACGTCATGCTATGACAAAGCTTTCTCCCTTACAATCACTTCCTATAAGTCCCTTCTCTTCTCTTGGAATTTTACGATTTTTTTGAGGTTTCAAATTTTCCTTAGCAACAGTCGAAATAAATATGTTAGTCCACCCTTAAATGTCCCCGAAGTCGAGGGAAGTTTAGTGGAAGTCCCGAGCCTCCCGACAAGTAGTTTGAGTAATTTGATTTTGATAAATATATTTATTTTGATGGGAATTTCGGAGATAATTTTGGACTGCCGGAAGACCGCTTGTCATAATATCGCGGGATTAAAATGTCTCATATTGCTGGTAACGTATTGCACTGTTATTCTGTTTTATTGGAACACTTTACTCATATATATATTAGACTGCTGTGCAATATACTATTGAAACACCATTA
This sequence comes from Actinostola sp. cb2023, assembly GCA_033675265.1. NCBI lineage: Eukaryota > Metazoa > Cnidaria > Anthozoa > Actiniaria > Actinostolidae > Actinostola > Actinostola sp. cb2023. Next base: position 241,868 of record JAUJYZ010000058.1, read on the forward strand.
TCAAAGCTGTGTTTCAGTCTCAACCAGGTTAACGTAACAAAGTTCACTCAAGGTCAAGGTCAAGTGACCATAACGTGTGTAATGTAATATGATACAAGTTATGCAATTGTAGGCTACGCTACAGGTGGAAGCATGACAAATTTAAGCGATCCAAATATGTTTAAATATGGTGCAAACCAAGGGAGCACGTACGGCAGAATCTTTTTAGAATGCTGGTGATTTGAATTTATCGTTACCTACGTCCGCCATCTTCAATTTCGTTGATAAGCTGCTGACCACAAATATTGCGAGCCCCGAAGGGACGAGCAACCAACGAGTCATTCCGAATTTGCTAGGGGATTTCCGAACGCGCAGATTATCAAAGAAATTCATGATGGCGGCTGTACGTAACGATAAATCAAATCACCAGCATTCATAAAGGATTTTGCCATGCTCCCTTAATATACCTCTTTAGCTTGTATGCAAATTGCCCATTTCAAACCATGTGAATATAAACATGATATTCTCTGGAGAATTGTTCCTTTATATTTCAGAAATTTATTCGTTCATATTGAAAGGACTAATTCTCCAGAGAACACCATGTTTACATCACGAGGTTTGAAATGGGCAATTTACATACCAAGCTAAAGAGGTCTATTGTCAGTCCAAGCTTGACATTGAATATAGTCCAGAACTGGACCCAATTTTATCTACGCGCGCGGCATAGAGCAGAAGAGAGGAGTTGGGCTAGAGAGAGACGATAAAAGTGGGTCCAGGGAAGTTTGTCTGCGCATGCGTCACCACATCCCGTTTTCGGGATGTGAACATTGAGCAATAATTGATATCACCCTCAAAGACTACTTGGCGTTTTGTTTTTCATTGGAAAAAGAAAACACACTAAAAACGAAAGGTACTTCTAAAGTAAATAGGGAAACACACAACAACTTTTCAATGATATCTGTGTAGAAAATAAGAAGAAAAACGCAATGTTTTTGGCGAAAAAAGTGAGAAAAGCAAACGAATAATGTCTTGAGCGCGCGCTCGATGGCGTATCGATTGTGTGATAGCGCGCGCATGTCACAAGCAGAACACAAAAATAACTTTTTTTATGCTAACAAATAAGAAAAGAAAGATGAAAGGACGTTGTTTTCTTTGTGAATTTTGTTGCCGTATAAAATCTGTAAGTAAAACTCGGCGGCAAATGCGTTCATTTCGAAGAATAACCGCTATAAACAATAATAGCGGGCTCGTGAGGATTTTTGATTGGATGTGGTGACGCATGCTAAGACAAACTTCCCTGGACCCACTTTTCTCAATTTCCTTAGATTGCGCGCGCGCTTTTCGTAGTCTTTATATTTTTTTCGCGCCAAGTATTTATATCAGTTATTGAGAAAGATGGGGCCAGTTCTGGACTACTTATCAAAGAAATTCATGATGGCGGCTGTACGTAACAATAAATCAAATCACCAGCATTCATAAAGGATTCTGCAATGCTCCCTTAATAAACCTCTTTAGCTTGTATTCAAATTGCCCATTTCAAAACATGTGAATATAAACATGATATTCTCTGGAGAATTGTTCCTTTATATTTCAGAAATTTATTCGTTCATATTGAAAGGACTAATTCTCCAGAGAACACCATGTTTACATCACGAGGTTTGAAATGGGCAATTTACATACCAAGCTAAAGAGGTCTATTGTCAGTCCAAGCTTGACATTGAATATAGTCCAGAACTGGACCCAATTTTATCTACGCGCGCGGCATAGAGCAGAAGAGAGGAGCTGGGCTAGAGAGAGACGATAAAAGTGGGTCCAGGGAAGTTTGTCTGCGCATGCGTCACCACATCCCGTTTTCGGGATGTGAACATTGAGCAATAATTGATATCACCCTCAAAGACTACTTGGCGTTTTGTTTTTCATTGGAAAAAGAAAACACACTAAAAACGAAAGGTACTTCTAAAGTAAATAGGGAAACACACAACAACTTTTCAATGATATCTGTGTAGAAAATAAGAAGAAAAACGCAATGTTTTTGGCGAAAAAAGTGAGAAAAGCAAACGAATAATGTCTTGAGCGCGCGCTCGATGGCGTATCGATTGTGTGATAGCGCGCGCATGTCACAAGCAAAACACAAAAATAACTTTTTTTATGCTAACAAATAAGAAAAGAAAGATGAAAGGACGTTGTTTTCTTTGTGAATTTTGTTGCCGTATAAAATCTGTAAGTAAAACTCGGCGGCAAATGCGTTCATTTCGAAGAATAACCGCTATAAACAATAATAGCGGGCTCGTGAGGATTTTTGATTGGATGTGGTGACGCATGCTAAGACAAACTTCCCTGGACCCACTTTTCTCAATTTCCTTAGATTGCGCGCGCGCTTTTCGTAGTCTTTATATTTCTTTCGCGCCAAGTATTTATATCAGTTATTGAGAAAGATGGGGCCAGTTCAGGACTACTTATCAAAGAAATTCATGATGGCGGCTGTACGTAACAATAAATCAAATCACCAGCATTCATAAAGGATTCTGCAATGCTCCCTTAATAAACCTCTTTAGCTTGTATTCAAATTGCCCATTTCAAAACATGTGAATATAAACATGATATTCTCTGGAGAATTGTTCCTTTATATTTCAGAAATTTATTCGTTCATATTGAAAGGACTAATTCTCCAGAGAACACCATGTTTACATCACGAGGTTTGAAATGGGCAATTTACATACCAAGCTAAAGAGGTCTATTGTCAGTCCAAGCTTGACATTGAATATAGTCCAGAACTGGACCCAATTTTATCTACGCGCGCGGCATAGAGCAGAAGAGAGGAGCTGGGCTAGAGAGAGACGATAAAAGTGGGTCCAGGGAAGTTTGTCTGCGCATGCGTCACCACATCCCGTTTTCGGGATGTGAACATTGAGCAATAATTGATATCACCCTCAAAGACTACTTGGCGTTTTGTTTTTCATTGGAAAAAGAAAACACACTAAAAACGAAAGGTACTTCTAAAGTAAATAGGGAAACACACAACAACTTTTCAATGATATCTGTGTAGAAAATAAGAAGAAAAACGCAATGTTTTTGGCGAAAAAAGTGAGAAAAGCAAACGAATAATGTCTTGAGCGCGCGCTCGATGGCGTATCGATTTTGTGATAGCGCGCACATTTCGCAAGCAAAACACAAAAATAACTTTTTTTATGCTAACAAATAAGAAAAGAAAGATGAAAGGACGTTGTTTTCTTTGTGAATTTTGTTGCCGTATAAAATCTGTAAGTAAAACTCGGCGGCAAATGCGTTCATTTCGAAGAATAACCGCTATAAACAATAATAGCGGGCTCGTGAGGATTTTTGATTGGATGTGGTGACGCATGCTAAGACAAACTTCCCTGGACCCACTTTTCTCAATTTCCTTAGATTGCGCGCGCGCTTTTCGTAGTCTTTATATTTCTTTCGCGCCAAGTATTTATATCAGTTATTGAGAAAGATGGGGCCAGTTCTGGACTACTTATCAAAGAAATTCATGATGGCGGCTGTACGTAACAATAAATCAAATCACCAGCATTCATAAAGGATTCTGCAATGCTCCCTTAATAAACCTCTTTAGCTTGTATTCAAATTGCCCATTTCAAAACATGTGAATATAAACATGATATTCTCTGGAGAATTGTTCCTTTATATTTCAGAAATTTATTCGTTCATATTGAAAGGACTAATTCTCCAGAGAACACCATGTTTACATCACGAGGTTTGAAATGGGCAATTTACATACCAAGCTAAAGAGGTCTATTGTCAGTCCAAGCTTGACATTGAATATAGTCCAGAACTGGACCCAATTTTATCTACGCGCGCGGCATAGAGCAGAAGAGAGGAGCTGGGCTAGAGAGAGACGATAAAAGTGGGTCCAGGGAAGTTTGTCTGCGCATGCGTCACCACATCCCGTTTTCGGGATGTGAACATTGAGCAATAATTGATATCACCCTCAAAGACTACTTGGCGTTTTGTTTTTCATTGGAAAAAGAAAACACACTAAAAACGAAAGGTACTTCTAAAGTAAATAGGGAAACACACAACAACTTTTCAATGATATCTGTGTAGAAAATAAGAAGAAAAACGCAATGTTTTTGGCGAAAAAAGTGAGAAAAGCAAACGAATAATGTCTTGAGCGCGCGCTCGATGGCGTATCGATTGTGTGATAGCGCGCGCATGTCACAAGCAAAACACAAAAATAACTTTTTTTATGCTAACAAATAAGAAAAGAAAGATGAAAGGACGTTGTTTTCTTTGTGAATTTTGTTGCCGTATAAAATCTGTAAGTAAAACTCGGCGGCAAATGCGTTCATTTCGAAGAATAACCGCTATAAACAATAATAGCGGGCTCGTGAGGATTTTTGATTGGATGTGGTGACGCATGCTAAGACAAACTTCCCTGGACCCACTTTTCTCAATTTCCTTAGATTGCGCGCGCGCTTTTCGTAGACTTTATATTTCTTTCGCGCCAAGTATTTATATCAGTTATTGAGAAAGATGGGGCCAGTTCTGGACTACTTATCAAAGAAATTCATGATGGCGGCTGTACGTAACAATAAATCAAATCACCAGCATTCATAAAGGATTCTGCAATGCTCCCTTAATAAACCTCTTTAGCTTGTATTCAAATTGCCCATTTCAAAACATGTGATATAAACATGATATTCTCTGGAGAATTGTTCCTTTATATTTCTGAAATTTATTCGTTCGTATTGAAAGGACTAATTCTCCAGAGAACACCATGTTTACATCACATGGTTTGAAATGGGCAATTTACAGACGAAGCTAAAGAGGTCTATTGCAGTCCAAGCTAGAACATATTGAACATTGCACACTGGACAGGAATCAATCAGGCGTTCCTTGTGGACAAATGTCAAATAAACTTGTCAAGAAACCATTTCTACTGAGTTTTAAAATATAAAAAGTGAAAATATTTATTGTTGGTGACTGCAGAAAAGCTGTTTGGCTGAATACCCGTTAAAGTTTTACCCTGATAACAACTGGTCAAGTGAATTACCTCATTCAAGAACTTAATGGTGTCATTAGTCTCCAAGTACGTTGTACCACAGCCATCCAGACCTGAACGGAGACGGATAGTGTACTGAGTCATTGTTGCCCTGCACGATGTACTCTTGAGGTGAAGGTTACGATAGTCGGTATTTGGAAAGTACATTCTTTGTAGCGTGATTTCCATGTAGTCCCCTCCACATGTCACACTTGTTTTAAGATCTAATGATGGACGAACAAAATATTTGAATTGATGCAAAATGGGAAAATACCAGAACAAAAATATGAAATAGAAAGAAGGTAACTTAGGAAATACTAATTTTAAGTTATTTATGCGCATGCATGTATTTATATTTACAGTCGAATTGGTATGAGTGGGAATTCTACCGTACCGTGACACACAATGGCTTCCTTTCTGAACCAATCAAAATGCGTGCAGATGCATCTCATCCAATCAAACTCTTTCAATACGGTACGACACGTTACCGTAACTTTCCCACTCATACGAAAACACCTATATTATGCCGTTCAACATTCGCCACTTCAAGTGTATCCATTGGCACAATAACAGTGGTATTTTATAATAACTCACTTACTTGTTACACACTGTTTACCAGTGTATCCATTGGGACAATAGCAGTAGTATTTTATAATAACTCACTTACTTGTTTCACACTGTTTTCCAGTGTATCCATTGGGACAAAAACAGTAGTATTTTATAATAACTCACTTACTTGTTTCACACTGTTTTCCACTGTACCCATTGGGACAATAACAGTAGTATTTTATAATAACTCACTTACTTGTTACATACTGTTTTCCAGTGTATCCATTGGGACAATAACAGTAGTATTTTATAATAACTCACTTACTTGTTACACACTGTTTTCCACTGTACCCATTGGGACAATAACAGTAGTATTTTATAATAACTCACTTACTTGTTTCACACTGTTTTCCAGTGTATCCATTGGGACAATAACAGTAGTATTTTATAATAACTCACTTACTTGTTACACACTGTTTTCCACTGTACCCTTTTGGGACAATAACAGTAGTATTTTATAATAACTCACTTACTTGTTACACACTGTTTTCCAGTGTATCCATTGGGACAATAACAGTAGTATTTTATAATAACTCACTTACTTGTTTCACACTGTTTTCCAGTGTATCCATTGGGACAATAACAGTAGTATTTTATAATAACTCACTTACTTGTTACACACTGTTTTCCAGTGTATCCATTAGGACAATAACAGTAGTATTTTATAATAACTTACTTACTTGTTACACACTGTTTTCCAGTGTATCCATTGGGACAATAACAGTAGTATTTTATAATAACTTACTTACTTGTTACACACTGTTTTCCAGTGTAATCCATTGGGACAATAACAGTAGTATTTTATAATAACTCACTTACTTGTTTCACACTGTTTTCCACTGTACCCATTGGGACAATAACAGTAGTATTTTATAATAACTCACTTACTTGTTTCACACTGTTTTCCAGTGTATCCATTGGGACAATAACAGTAGTATTTTATAATAACTCACTTACTTGTTTCACACTGTTTTCCACTGTACCCATTGGGACAATAACAGTAGTATTTTATAATAACTCACTTACTTGTTACACACTGTTTTCCAGTGTATCCATTGGGACAATAACAGTAGTATTTTATAATAACTCACTTACTTGTTTCACACTGTTTTCCAGTGTATCCATTGGGACAATAACAGTAGTATTTTATAATAACTCACTTACTTGTTACACACTGTTTTCCAGTGTATCCATTAGGACAATAACAGTAGTATTTTATAATAACTTACTTACTTGTTACACACTGTTTTCCAGTGTATCCATTGGGACAATAACAGTAGTATTTTATAATAACTTACTTACTTGTTACACACTGTTTTCCAGTGTAATCCATTGGGACAATAACAGTAGTATTTTATAATAACTCACTTACTTGTTACACACTGTTTTCCACTGTACCCATTGGGACAATAACAGTGGTATTTTATAATAACTCACTTACTTGTTTCACTTGTTTTCCAGTGTATCCATTGGGACAATAACAGTAGTATTTTATAATAACTCACTTACTTGTTTCACACTGTTTTCCACTGTACCCATTGGGACAATAACAGTAGTATTTTATAATAACTCACTTACTTGTTTCACACTGTTTTCCAGTGTACCCATTGGGACAATAACAGTAGTATTTTATAATAACTCACTTACTTGTTACACACTGTTTTCCAGTGTATCCATTGGGACAATAACAGTAGTATTTTATAATAACTCACTTACTTGTTACACACTGTTTTCCAGTGTATCCATTGGGACAATAACAGTAGTATTTTATAATAACTCACTTACTTGTTTCACACTGTTTTCCAGTGTATCCATTGGGACAATAACAGTAGTATTTTATAATAACTCATTTACTTGTTTCACACTGTTTTCCAGTGTATCCATTGGGACAATAACAGTAGTATTTTATAATAACTCACTTACTTGTTTCACACTGTTTTCCGCTGTACCCATTGGGACAATAACAGTAGTATTTTATAATAACTCACTTACTTGTTACACACTGTTTTCCAGTGTATCCATTGGGACAATAACAGTAGTATTTTATAATAACTCACTTACTTGTTTCACACTGTTTTCCAGTGTATCCATTGGGACAATAACAGTAGTATTTTATAATAACTCACTTACTTGTTTCACACTGTTTTCCAGTGTATCCATTGGGACAATAACAGTAGTATTTTATAATAACTCACTTACTTGTTTCACACTGTTTTCCAGTGTATCCATTGGGACAATAACAGTAGTATTTTATAATAACTCACTTACTTGTTTCACACTGTTTTCCAGTGTATCCATTGGGACAATAACAGTAGTATTTTATAATAACTCACTTACTTGTTCACACTGTTTTCCAGTGTATCCATTGGGACAATAACAGTAGTATTTTATAATAACTCACTTACTTGTTTCACACTGTTTTCCAGTGTATCCATTGGGACAATAACAGTAGTATTTTATAATAACTCACTTACTTGTTTCACACTGTTTTCCAGTGTATCCATTGGGACAATAACAGTAGTATTTTATAATAACTCACTTACTTGTTTCACTTGTTTTCCAGTGTATCCATTGGGACAATAACAGTAGTATTTTATAATAACTCACTTACTTGTTTCACACTGTTTTCCAGTGTATCCATTTAGGACAATAACAGTAGTATTTTATAATAACTCACTTACTTGTTTCACACTGTTTTCCAGTGTACCCATTGGGACAATAACAGTAGTATTTTATAATAACTCACTTACTTGTTACACACTGTTTTCCAGTGTATCCATTGGGACAATAACAGTAGTATTTTATAATAACTCACTTACTTGTTTCACACTGTTTTCCACTGTACCCATTGGGACAATAACAGTAGTATTTTATAATAACTCACTTACTTGTTTCACTTGTTTTCCAGTGTATCCATTGGGACAATAACAGTAGTATTTTATAATAACTCACTTACTTGTTTCACACTGTTTTTCCAGTGTACCCATTGGGACAATAACAGTAGTATTTTATAATAACTCACTTACTTGTTACACACTGTTTTCCAGTGTATCCATTGGGACAATAACAGTAGTATTTTATAATAACTTACTTACTTGTTTCACACTGTTTTCCAGTGTATCCATTGGGACAATAACAGTAGTATTTTATAATAACTTACTTACTTGTTACACACTGTTTTCCAGTGTATCCATTGGGACAATAACAGTAGTATTTTATAATAACTCACTTACTTGTTACACACTGTTTTCCAGTGTATCCATTGGGACAATAACAGTAGTATTTTATAATAACTTACTTACTTGTTACACACTGTTTTCCAGTGTATCCATTGGGACAATAACAGTAGTATTTTATAATAACTCACTTACTTGTTACACACTGTTTTCCAGTGTATCCATTGGGACAATAACAGTGGTATTTTATAATAACTCACTTACTTGTTTCACATGTTTTCCAGTGTATCCATTGGGACAATAACAGTAGTATTTTATAATAACTTACTTACTTGTTACACACTGTTTTCCAGTGTATCCATTGGGACAATAACAGTAGTATTTTATAATAACTCACTTACTTGTTTCACACTGTTTTCCAGTGTATCCATTGGGACAATAACAGTAGTATTTTATAATAACTCACTTACTTGTTTCACACTGTTTTCCAGTGTATCCATTGGGACAATAACAGTAGTATTTTATAATAACTCACTTACTTGTTACACACTGTTTTCCAGTGTATCCATTGGGACAATAACAGTAGTATTTTATAATAACTTACTTACTTGTTACACACTGTTTTCCAGTGTATCCATTGGGACAATAACAGTAGTATTTTATAATAACTCACTTACTTGTTTCACACTGTTTTCCAGTGTACCCATTGGGACAATAACAGTAGTATTTTATAATAACTTACTTACTTGTTACACACTGTTTTCCAGTGTATCCATTGGGACAATACACTGTATTTTATAATAACTTACTTACTTGTTTCAGTGTTTTCCAGTGTATCCATTGGGACAATAACAGTAGTATTTTATAATAACTCACTTACTTGTTTACACACTGTTTTCCAGTGTATCCATTGGGACAATAACAGTAGTATTTTATAATAACTCACTTACTTGTTTCACACTGTTTTCCAGTGTACCCATTGGGACAATAACAGTAGTATTTTATAATAACTCACTTACTTGTTACACACTGTTTTCCAGTGTATCCATTGGGACAATAACAGTAGTATTTTATAATAACTCACTTACTTGTTTCACACTGTTTTCCAGTGTATCCATTGGGACAATAACAGTAGTATTTTATAATAACTCACTTACTTGTTACACACTGTT